>BSBK01000013.1:0-120000 GCA_027943335.1 Chamaecyparis obtusa | reverse complement strand
TCCTATTGCTCTCTAACTAACACAAGTATGAAAAGGATTTGAAATTTTCTCTCAGATTATAATCCTAAATAGTGACAATACATGTTAGAATGAGAGATTCAAACAAATAATCCATTTAAACAACTAGATTCATTCAAAATATGCATGAAAGCTATTGACTCATCAATTCATTACTATTATCCAAATTGACATGCTACCTAATTAGCTATGAAATCAAGTGAGCATATGAAAGCATGAATTCAATTATCAATTAGCAAATTCAAAAAGAGTTGGAGCCAATTCAAAAATTTAGGAGCCATTGGAGATTTGAAAATTCCTCTTTTATAGAATCTTGAGATTTTGAATGGTCAGGATGCATCCATGAAGAGTGGTTGAGATTCACCCTTGCTTGATCCATGTGAGTGATCCATGTGATGAGCTTTGATTGGTTCAAATTGTCTTTGTTGTCCTCTTTAAGGTGACATGTCATTCTAGAGTTGTTTTATTCATTTCTTTTAATTAATTACTCTAGCCATGCATCTAATGGGTTTGATTTAATTAATTAGGCTTAGAGGTAATCAAAGTGTCTTTTACTCAATTATTGATGATAAATGTTTGAATTAGGATTTTTATTGATTTTAACAAATTATGTTAGAGATCAAATTAACATAACTAGGATTTTATCCTAGATTAGAACAAATAGGGCCTTAGGTTCTATTAGCCCAATTTTAGGTGATTACATTTTCCCTTCTTTAAATTGCTTTACGAACAACACAGGGATTCAAAGAAGACCCGATTTAGCATGAGATTTAGCAGAACTAATAGATTCAAGGAGATTTAGAGAGCAATGAGAACTACTCTAAACTTAAGTGATTTAGAGAGCCGTGAAGACTACTCCGATTTTAAGGAAATTTAGAGAATAGTGAATGCACTCTGAAAGATTTAGAGAGCAGTAAAGAGAACTACTCCGAATTCAAAATTTTTGAACTTGACTGAATGAAATACTACATGATTAGATAGGTCATCAATTCTGAACTTGATTGAACAAGAATTGACCATACCGATTCTGAGCTTGATTGAATGAAAACTAATAAGATATTTGAATAGAAACTTCCAGTTAAATTTGATTTGCAATAATTGAAATTGATGACATTTATAAACAATTTGATTTGAATCAATGAAATTAATCAATATCAGAAAGATTGATAGCCTCAACTTGATTGAAGATAATTGTCATGCCCTTGGTGTTCAAGAGTTTGATCAAAAAATTTAAGATTTTAGGTGTTATGATGCCCCCTCAATACCGAAATTGAAATACAATCAATTAAAATTAATTTTTTCAAGCATTTAGGAAGAATTACAGTGATTGAAATGAATCTAGATCAAGATAAAATCATTTAGGAAGTGTGAATAAGTAATTAGGATCAATTTTAGTGTTAAAAGAACACTGTTTGATCAATTTTAACCAAGAAAATACAAGATTTGACCAAGTTTAACTGGTGTTTAATCAATCTCTTGATTTGAAAATTTAATGCATGAGTGAGAAAATCACTTTTCATGTCTTCTGGCAAGCTTTCTATGTATTAATGAAGCTTTACACAGCTTTTGTAAAGTGTGTTTGACTAACCTTTGACTTTTGTTCACCATTGATTTGAGTGATAATCATTACTGAACTGATTTTTCATGTTTGTGGTAGTCTTTTTGTTCATGTTTCCCCTATTTGACTACAATTTGACCATAGTTGACTTTTGCATTACAAAGGTTGACCTTGCTTTGTAACTTTATTTTTACTACATTTAAGTGATTAAAATCACCTGTTTCAATTTTAGTCCCGATATGAAGATGATGTGACATCTTACCATGAATTTTATTTAGGTCACTGGGGTCCCTGGGAGGCTTAAATAGGTCAAAAAGTGTGATTTTTCTATTCATTTTAACTTTTTACCATAGTCAATTCCTTGAGCTCTGAGGCAAAATGGTATTCCCAGCAGAGAAGCATCGATTTGAGCTAGCCAGGTGCCATGACCGTCCACCACATTACGCACCACCTATGAGTACCTAATAATGATCTCATTTCATTTTGAAAATTTAAATTTTATGCATTTTAGAGAAAAAAACATTTAGGATCGCACCCTGACAGTCCTGTGTCACATCTGATTTTTTACCAAATTCTGGGTTGCATCCTGCATTTATTGAATCGCACCCTGTTGGGTCACATCCAATCTTTTTTAGGTCAAATTCATAGCATTTTGTTACTTTTTCACATTTTGTAGAAATATGGTGTCATTTGGATTTCGGATCACTTCCCAGATTGCCTGTGTCATATATGGGATTTCCTGGATCGTATCTTGTTAGGGCTTCGCATCTTGGGTTTTTTGGATCACATCCAGGAAAACATGATCACATTTAGTTTTTCTTAATTTTTGAGCCAACTTAACTTGTCGGTTTGAACTTTTTAGGCAACTTCTCGTCAATTTTCCTTTGTCTTATGTTGACATAGTGCCTCTATTTCTATTGTGCAGACACCATTTAGTTTTGTTTCCTTTTGATCACCAAGATCGACACAAGTCTTAGAGTTGCACGAGTAGTTTACTATAGCTAATCATCATGTTATTGCTAGATGTGATCTATGAATCTTGGCCGATTTACTTGACATTCAAGTGAATCGTGGGTTGTTGACAATCCTTCCTAAGAGCTGGCACTTTGAGCATAATACTTTTCATTTTCCCACCAGTGAGATGATGGTGACACCTGAGGACGCCTAGCGCATTCTACACATTCATGTGATGGGTTTGTGAGTGGAGTATGAGGCTACTACTACAATGGTGGATGCTCAGAGATTGTCCAAGATGAGACTATTTCTAGGTATTACATTAGTTGGGACCACATGGTGGTCAACTATGAGAGACTCCATGTTTATCTAGCTGGACTTGTAGGAGGACTCATGATGCCCAACCGAGGAAAACATGACTTTATGTGTGGATGGTCCAAGGTTATCAAGGATATGATTCATTCACCATAATGTTTGGCTTGGGGGAGCTGAATTTTGGCTCACATGTATAGGGAGCTCCATGAGATTGTTTACCAACATTCTCACATGATGAATGTAGGGATTTTGGTACTTCAGGTCTGGGTGTGGGAGCACATCCTCATCACATGGCCTATTATTAAGAGGCAACATGATGAAAAGCTGCCTTATATTTACATATACTCAGGTATGCTTCAGTATCCCCATTTGGGAAAGCTAGACGATGTTACTAATGTTGTCTAGAGGCCATATTTGGATTGTAAGCAGTGGCCATTTGATGTCTGACAGATGCCACATTTCTTCCATAGTAGATACTTGATTGGTAGGACATGATACATTATGGAGTGATTCTTGATCACATGTGTCTCTAGATAGTATGGTAGGGTACAGGGCATATCACAAGAGAGTGTCATTTATGCTAGGATCAGGGATGAGGAGGCACAGTGGGGGTCCTGATTGATTTATGAGACTACTCTTCATGATATTTTGTAGATAGCGCCTATTGCATGGGATTACCACCCTGATATCATTGATGGTGGTGTTACTGATGGCTATCATCCATATTATTCACAACATCCTTATCCTCAGTTTACTACTCCCAATGAGGTCACTCCTTGCCTTGAGGATGCCCTAGAATATGATCCAGCTGATGAGGGTGGTGGTCGAGGCTGAGCTACCAAAGGCAAAGACAGGGGTCAAGGTAGATATAGAGGACATGATAAAGGGATATATGTAGCCCATAGAGGTGGAGATGGGGGAGGCAAAGGAGATGGAGGAGACAGAGGAGAGAGTAGCAAGCGATGAGCCTCAAGTGGAAATGTTAGCTAGGAGAGTTGACAACGCAGATTGAGGGTACATGCCCCACAAATACTAGGCAGAACAAATGCACCCCCTCCTAATTCTCCGTGAGAGGATGAGGGTGCTAATCAGATTTGATACTTTGTATACTACTCATTTTTGTATCATAGGATTAAATGATCTACCAATGATATATCTTGTATATTGTACCATTTTTTATCGATGCAAACTTTGATGTCCCATGGACTCTTTATTGTTTGATACACTAATACACTCTATTTTATTTATGCTCTGATATACTTTATGCTTTAATATATTGATACTATGATATACTGATGTTTCTGATATAGATCATCTGATTCATGTTGTTCCATATGATGTTTTCTGATTTCTACACATGTGATATATATTGGCATGCTTTCACGCTTTTGATATTGATGTGATTTTTATACTTGGTCATGATGATTAGGTTAGGTATTGATGAGATAATGATGTCATGATATGTTTCACTAATATATGCTTATGTTTTTGTATTTTCAAGGATTTATGAATGTATGGATGCAAACTTGCATGATGGTTTATGACTATGTATGCAGTTTTATTTTTATGTATATATATGGATTTATGAGATGTAATGTGATGTGATGTATGGACATCTTACTTTTATTTATGTATGGATGATTATGGATGTATTATGAAGATGTATTTATGCTATGAAATGGTTATGGAAATGATTATGCAAATGAATATCAGTGATACATAGTCATTCATTTCATTTAGGTTCTTTATGATCATATGATTTACTTGGTCAAACTTTGCAAATGGTTAATGTTTTAAGAATTTTTTAATCTTGAATGGATAGTTAATTGAATTCACACATTCATACTCATGCAAGCTTAAAATGAATGCAACTAAATTAAAATGAATGCAATTTAAAATGAACTTCAATGTAACTAGACACATGAAATGCATCTAAATGAACCTAATGCAATTAATATGATATGCATGATGAGCCTCTAAAAGGACATCTTTCTAAGTTCTTTTTATCTTCCTTTCAAGTAGTTTATTTACAAGTAGACATGAATTTATGGTTTTCAAGCATACGAACTTATGGTTTTTATATATGTTTTATATATGTGTGAAGATAGAAATGTGGATAGTTTAAAGACATGATATTTTCTTGAATTAATAGATAGGAATGGTATAATGCATTAGTTATACATGCTAATGAATGTTTCCTTTGCTATGCTATGTTTTGGGTAGTTCTCTTCCTGTAGTCATAGGACTTGCAAGAGTGTTAATTAGAAATTTACACCTTCTTCCTAATATTAATGATGAGGATATATATGTATATAGAAGGTTGTCTATGCATTAATTATTTTGTAGGTATTTATCACGGGAATTCAAAGATCGACATTGTGGTTCTAGATAGTCAAATCCAACCATTGTTACAAGATCTTCACAAGCGAGGCAAGTCAAATACCATTTTTTGATGCATGCAGTGCATAGATTTAGTAACCTCAATGTGTTATATTCCTAGAAGATTTATTCATGATTAATACTATTTTTGTTCTGAAACTTTATGAATTTGTAACGATCCTCATTTATGGAGTGATCTTAGATTTAGGAGGTAGTTTTAGTTTTCCTTCAAATAAATGACTGTTGTAACTCTTTAGGAGTTAGTCAATTTTCATAATAGAACTATTATTGTTGTAATACTATTTTCAATCAAGTGTAATCATTCTCCATGAATGAATAGAATGCACAGTTTGAGTTTGAATATTTTATCTTGATTGTATTTTCTATTCACTCATCCAAGGGGGCTCACTTGGTGAGTGAATTGCTATGTTAGAGTAGAATTCATTTTCATGTTTGTTTAGAAGTAAAGTAGAACTCTGTTGTTTTTGTAGCCACTGGTAATGGAACTAGTAGACTGTTCCTTCAGCATAGGCGGTTAGAGTAACTCCTACTCGTGATTACATGCTTTGTTAGAGTAACTTATTTACTAGTTTTAGCATAGTTTTCCTGAAGATCAAAGAACTTAAATTCTATAGAGTAGTCATAAGATTGAGAGAGTTTGAAGCACATACTTTGTGAATGTCATTCCAAGTTTATGTCCCTGGTTGATAATTAAATGAGACTGAATAATCTATTTAGAAACCATTTAGGGTGTCCAATCCTAAAATAGGAAATCCATTGCTGTGGATTTCTAAGACCATTATTTGGCCAAGAGTTTTTGGTGCCATTTTTGGGGATGGTGTTAATTCAAACTTATCCTAGTGTTTATATTCTCAGTTTCCATAATCTAGACCTTAGTTTTAATCAAGCATTTTATGCATAGAAGAAGAGACCACCTTGGGAGATTCCTTCCTCATAATAACCAAGTTGAACCATTTGATATTATTAATCCTAAACCTGATGAACCCCAAAAAAAGAACGAAGAAGAAGAACCCTTTAAAAATCTATTTTTTGATGCTCAAGAATGAATATCCTCACCATCATCCTCTGAAGGGTCACTACACTTGAATGACCTTTTTGTTGAACCTGAGTATCAAGATAACACATTTTCTCTTGTTATCTATCAGCCACCACGACCAGGTCCTCATCCAAGAATGGCTTAGCCTACATTTCCTTTCCCTATCCCCACTCAGCATGGTAATCATAATTTGAACATACCTTCCTCTGCACTTCCCAAATTTTATGGCCTCATTAATGAGGACCCCGAGACCTCCCTCTTTGAATTTGACATCCTCTGCAGGAGATATGATTACACAACTAATGCCCACAAGTTGAACTTGTTTCCATCCACTCTCAAGGAGGCCACTCTAAGATGGTTCATGGGGTTAGGTGCCAATATTGTAGTATATTTGGATGCAATGAGAAATTTGTTTCTTTCCAAGTATAAGGAATATTGTAGGGGATGAGACATGAAAGGAGATGACATTTTTAAAATGTCACAAAAGGAGGATGAGACCTTGGAAGACTATGTCTCAAGGTTTATGTTCAATTTGCAGTGCAGCACACAACATCAGTTGAATGAGAAGTTCCAAATACACCTTTTCTTAAAAGGTGTTAATGATGAAAGTATTGAGGGCCTAGACCTTATGGCAAGAGGAGACATTACTCAAAAGAACCGGGCTGACATAAAGAACATATGTCTAAACTATTCAAGGGCTACTATGAAGAAAGGTAGGGGACTTAGAGACCTACCACATAAGTCCAATGGTGGTTCGGGGGTATCTAAGATGGAGTTATCAAATCTTCTATCCAACTTCAAGTAGGACATCATCAATGATGTTTCCACTCAGCTAGATATCATGCAAGCAAGAAGAAAGAAGGAGGAGGCATATGAGATGCTAGCTGAATTCTGCTCTCATTGCAGAGAAAAGAAGAGAAATTATAGGTGCAAGATAGTTGCATCTATGGATACTAACTCAATTCCCACTTATTTTAAAGCTATAGATGATGAGAATGGATAATTTTTCTATGTTTCTCAAAGGAATCCATGGGCTCAGAGACAAGGTATGCCTCCAAATCCCTTGAATAATTTTTCATTATAATAATAATAGTAGTCAATGGCCAAAACATGCCCCTCAAAATTATGCCCCTCAAGGACATAATTGGAATTATAACTAGTCTAACTAACAACCATAGTATAACCAAGCCTATCAGCAACAACCACCATTTAACCCATTCCAACATCAATTCAACTCATATCAACATCCACTGTAGAATAACCAATGGAAACCACATGGTAACTGGCAACAACAACCTCAGTGGGGACCTAACCAGCCTAATCAGCATCAAGCTCTCATGCCTCCACCTTAGCAGCAAGCTATTATGCCTCCACCTCCTATAGCCAATAATAAGCCTCAAAAGCCAACACAACTTCCTACTCAACCAACTCTAAATCCTAACAATAAGCAGCAAGCTTATTCCCTGCAGGTAAATGATATTCATCTTAGATCAGGAACTACATTGTCTACACCTAAGGAGCCTATAATAATTGAAGTTGTTTATGCTGAGGATATACCTATGAACCAAACCACTATTGTTGCACATATTCCTCAATTTGCACCAATATTCAAAAATCCCCCTTATCCACAAAGATTGGCTCAATCAACTCCTCCAAAAGAAAATCCTATAGCAGTTGATTTAATTGATCAATTCAAGCAAATGACGGTGAAAATCCCCTTGTTGGATGCCCTTAAAGAAGTACCAATTTATAATAAGGCAATCAAAGAAGTCTGTATTAAGCAGCTAGGAAAGAAGAAAAAAGACCCTGACACTGTCCATGTCCTAGGGAAGATTTATGATCTTATGTTAAGAAAAATTTTAATGCCTAAGTACTCTGATCCAGGAAGCCCAATGGTCACTATTTATATTAATGGTATCCAAATATAGAATTTCTTGATTGACCTAGGAGCATCCATCAATGTCATGACTAGGGAAGTTTTGTAAAGTCTTAGCATTATTGGTTTAAGGGATACACCTACAATACTCCAATTAGCTGATAATTCCACTATTAAGCTAGATGGCATGGTAGAAGACATTATTGTAACACTGGATTCCTTGGATTACCCTTCAAATTTCATAGTCTTATCACCCAAAGCCACTCTAGGAGGATGTCCATTAATCCTAGGATGACCTTAGTTAGCCACAGTTGATGCTTGCATTGCATGTCACTCAGGAAAAATGACCATATCATATGGATTAAATACCAAGAAGCTAACTCTATATTCTCTAGAAAAACCCCAAGTAGAGCTTGACCAAGCTATCTGGCCAGATTTAGGTGATGCTTCCCTTGAAGCAAATTCAATGCAATAGCTCATGGTCATTGAAAGAGATCTTTTTATGGTATCACAAGAAGAAGATGATATACTAGTAGCAATTCTCACTAACCAATATGGCTCTAAAGCATCTTCTTGTGATGTCCCTAACTATTCCCTCCAAACAATATTGCCCAAGCATACTTCACCTCAGTCTCTTGTAGCATTTGATTATCTCCACACCTTGTTATCTCATAAAATAAAGTCACTGTCATTTGTAGAAATCATGATGCTGGATAAAGTAAAAAGAGTTGACATTGCCATAGGAAAGGAGTTGAATATTAATAAGAATCTCACTACATCTCAAATGTCCAATCTTCTCAAACTTTTGCAAGAAGGTCAGCAAGACTTTGCATGGGACTATATTGATATGAAGGGGTTAGACCCTAAAATTTGTACCCATAGAATCTATATAAGCCCTGAGTGTGAGCCAATTACACAAACCTAGAGAAGAATTAATCCTGCTTTAATGGATATAGTGAAGACAGAGTTGGAGAAGTTCCTTAGTGTCTGTTTCATATTTCCTATTTCTAACAGCCAGTGGGTTTCTCCTCTAGTGATTTTCCCAATGAAAGGGGGAAAATGGAGAATTTTTGTAGACTATAGGGATCTTAACAAGGCTACTAAAAAGGATCATTTTCCATTACCTTTTATTGACCAAGTGCTTGATAATCTTGCTAGTAAAAAGTATTTTCATTTCTAGATGACTTTAGTGGATATAACCAGATCCAGATATCACCATAAGAATAGGATTAGACAATGTTCACCTATCCATGGGGAACATTTTCTTACTTAGTCTTACCATTTGGATTGTGCAACGCACCTACTACTTTCCAAAGAGCAGTGCTTGGTATCTTCTCTGACATTTCTGCTGACTGTATTAAAATACACATGGATGACTTCACTACTCATGGAACTACATTTGAGGAGGCACAAGCTAACTTGGAGAAGGTTCTCAAGAGATGTCAGGAATATAACCTCTCCCTTAATAGTGAGAAGTGTTACATGATTATGGAGGAAAGAGTTGTCTTGGGACACTAGCTTTCATCTTTTGGAATCTAGGTTGACCTTGCAAAAATTGTAGTCATCAGCACACTTCCAACACCAGTCAAACCAAAGGATGTCAAGATTTTTCTTGGTCATGTTGGTTATTACAGGAGATCCATCAAGGACTTCAGCCAACTTTCAGCACCTTTGTACAACTTGTTGAAGAAGGAAGCCGAGTTTGAATGGACAGAAGACTATGAAGCATCATTTCAGTAGCTGAAAGATGTTTTAACAAAATACCTATTCTCAGAGGACATGATTGGAAGCTTCCATTTCACATCCACACTGATGCATCTAACTATGCCATTGGAGTAGTCTTAGGACAAAAGGAAGGTATAGTTGAGCATGTTATTTATTATATTAGTAAAAACTTGCAAGGTGTTGAACTAAACTATACTATCACCGAAAAAGAACTGCTAGCAGTCATCTATGCTCTCAAAAAATTCAGGCACTATATCACAACTTATGAATTATTTGTATATACTAATCATTCAGCCATCAAATAATTGATGAACAAGCCTGCCATCAGTGGCAGATTAGCAAGCTGGTTACTCCTCATGTAGGAATTTGATGTGAAGATAATTGATAAACTAGGCAAGGCTAATGTGGTTGCCGATTTCTTATCCATATTGCAAGTACCAGATGATCCTACAACAATTGATGATAGCTTCCATGATGAACACATGTTTTCTATTGATTGTTTCAATCCATGGTATGCAGACAAAGAAAAATACCTTGCTACAAGAAGGACACCACCTCATTTCTCGCCTAAAGAATGCTGACTTCTAGTTGAGAAGAGTTTTAACTTCTCATGGATCTTAGGCTTCATGTTCTATACAGGTCCAGACCAAGTCACCAGAAGATGTGTTTGAGAGGTTGAGACCTATGACATTCTAAGGGCATGTCATGATGAACCATGTGGATGCCATTTTGTATCAAAGAGGAAAACATATAAAATTCTAACAATTGGATACTATTGGCCTACTTTACATAAGGATGTAGTGAAACATACAAGGCACTATGACAAATGCCAGTGCATGGGGCTCCCAAAAAAGTTAGATCAAATGCCCTTGCAGCCTCAAGTGGTGGTGACACCATTTGACAAATGGGGGATAAATTTTGTGGGATCCATCCATCTTCTCATGGGAAGTTGTATATCTTAGTATGTACTAACTATGCCACAAAGTGGGTCAAAGATAAAGCCATGAGGCATGCCAGGGATCAAAAAGTCTTTGAATTTCTCTATGAATATATATTCACCAAATTTGGAGTACTACAAGAAATACTCATAGATCAAGGTGTGCAGTTTACCTCTAATCTCATCTCGGCGTTAATGCATGAATATATGGTGCGACATGGTAAATCTTCACCATATCACCCCCAAGCCAATGGACATGCATAGATAACCAACTGGGAGATAGAATCCATCCTAACCAAGATAGTTGTTTTTCACAAGAAGGACTGAGCTACTTGTCTTCCTAAAGTTATTTGGGCTTACCGCAAAACATGGAAAACCACAACTAGGTTTACCCCTTCTGAGCTAGTGTATGGAAAATCTGCATCCATGCCTATCGAGTTCCAACAAAAGACACTCAGAATAGCCTTGGAACTGGACATTGATCTTAGTAGATCCCAAGAAGACCGGTTATTACAATTGAAAGAGTTAAATGAATATATTGGGCACTGTTATATGACTCCAGATACCAGCACATGCCAGGAACATTTTAGACATGGTGGCTCACATCCTATTGTTAGGAATGGGAACACTGAGAGGGGGGGGGGGGTGAATCAATGTTCACTATATTTTAACTTTCACTTTAATCTTTATACTGAACTTAAATGCTTAAGTACTGAATTAAACATTCACATAAACATGAAGCATGAAATCAATACATGGCACCAATATGGTTACGGGGAAACCCAAATAGGTAAAAACCCCAGTGGGAATTGACACCCACTAATATTTTGCACTAATGTTTTGTGATCCTTGTTAGAAGATCAGTAACCCTGTTAGGAGTTTCTTTACAATGCTTTATGTATAGTAGACCTTGTTAAGGTTCGGACCCTATTAGGAGTCTTTTACAATAATCACTGTTAGGGGAGTGGATGCACTATCCTAGAGCTCACTACTCAAGTGGTGAAGGCTACAACCTTCTGATCTCAGATACACACTATATCTGCTAGATGAATTGTCACTATGACACTACTTGTCAGATTAGTTCCTTTGATGCATTGATGCTTTGACCTCTCGTAAAGCTCTAATACATCTTATGTTGTCTTCACATACTTCTGCTCTACTTATTACAACTCTATCTTAACTTCCATATGAATACAATGGGCACATCTTATATGTATACGTGCATACAAAATAAACAACTAGGTCAGCCTTATAACCTAATACAAACAACACTTCCAAATGAATTGGCTTAAGTGTACTTATAAACAAATAAGTATACATGTCAGCAACCCAAATACAATAGGCACATAGCTTTTACAACATTACGTTATAACCACAAACCAAAATACTAACTATCAGTTGCTTACTTTGTTCTTCACTGGCACACACTGGCTATGCAACTTCAACTGACTGTAACTTTTGCATCCTTGCACATCTGATTATGTGCTCATAGACTAAGCATGAGTATAGTCTAACTAACTTAACTTCCAGGGTGCATACCATAATTCTTTCGTACACATGTGCGTTGATGCTTTGAGCTACAGGAACTCTGTACACTGTCCATTCTTCAACACTTAATTGAATTCTGATCTTTACATCAACTGTGCTAACTTTTAAATGCTATATGACTTTGTTTCCATAATGACAACACTATATCAAGTCATATACATCAGTATAGATAACTTGCCAACAATCTCCCCCTTTGTCATTGATGGAAACAAAGGAATATGGCCAAGTTGCTAATTGTCCCTTAACACAAAAAACTTTTTTGTCTTCTATACATTTCTTATATCTCCCTATACATATTATAATCCATATTCTATACACAACTCCCCCTTTGACATTAATGACAAAGGTGTATCAAAAAAATTTATCTATACATACTCACTGAGGGAAAACATCTGGATATGCTATCTTAAGGTTCTAGATTTGATGAAGGGTGCTCCCCTTAATACCATAAACACATAATAGAAACAGAGAAATAACAACAATATGCATGATCTGATTTATGAAAACCAGATTACAATACCTGGTGTGATACCTACAGTATTGTAGAATTCAACACGAAAATTGAGAACAACAAGATTGCAAACCAAAAACTGTCTCCATTCTATTCAAAATTGGAGTTTATACAAGTCGGATGGATCCCAAGGGTCACACAAATCCCTTGGAATTGAAATGAAGAGTCATCATAATGTTTATTACAATTAAACTATTAAAACTATCAAAATTTATCAAAAAACTAAATATAAAATTTAGGTCCACTTGGAGAAGGCATAACTTTCTCATCCTAGCTCCAAATTATGAACCGTTTGATGTGTTGGAAAGGTATTCAAATAATCTTGAACGAAATTTTGGAAACATTGATGTTCCATCATGTATTTGCCCAGAAATGCACCGAAGACCCTCAAAATTGCAATTTACTAAAACATATGAAATTTTAGAAAAATTAGATTTCAGTATTTTCCCACTTTAATCCTGATCATTCCTCCCCCCTTAAGAGGCAATGGGCCCCATTGCACTAAGCTACTGCAACAGATGAGGAAATTTTTCTTCAATTTGTTCCTTAGTAAACCACTTGCCTTGATGAGAATGCTGACCAGCTCGAACCACCCGATACAAAGGAATGTTCTGATTTCTCAAAGTCTTTAAAATGGCTTCAGTAACATGGTCACACTGGACTGGAGCAGTAGTAGAGGGATTTAACTCTGTAGCTTGAATGTGTTCAATAGCTTGGGAGATATCCAATAAAGGAGGAAAATAGGGTCTCAACAATTCCACATTGAAAACTGGATGCAGTCCCAAAAAGAATGGAAAATTAAGTTCAAAAGCATTCTCACCAACTTGTTTCACAATAGTGTATGGTCCATAACGAAGAGGATGAAGCTTCCTATTTGGTCCATCCAGGCGCTCTTTCTGAAGATGTAACCATACCTTGTCACCAACCTGAAACTGATGAGGAGTTCTATGTTTATCATGTCTTTCCTTATACTTTTGATTACTCTGCTCCAATATCTCATGAACTTGTTGTTGTAGGTGTCTAATGTTATCAATGAATTTTTCTGCTTTATCTACCTCCTTGTCACCATTCAATGGACTACTAGAGTGTAGAGATGGTATTGCTACATCCATAGGTGCCAATGGCTGGTACCTAAGAGAAACCTCAAATGGATTGTGCCCTGTAGTACTATGGAGTGCACGGTTGTAGCTGTGTTGTACATAGGGTAAGCTTTCATCCCATGTGCGAGGATGTTTTGAATGATACATCCGTAAAATATGAATAATCATTCGATTCACCACTTCTGTCTGCCCATCTGTTTGGGGATGGAATGCTGTGGACTTTGTCAATTTCGTGTCCATTTTAGCCCATAGTGCAGACCAAAATTTGCTGATGAACCTGCTATCCCTATCAGAAATAATGGTTTTTGGCAAACCAAAATGAACCCACACATGTTCAAAAAATAGCTTGGCAGTATCTTCTATAGAAATCATCTTTTTACATGCCACCATGATAGCCATTTTAGAAAACCTATCTACCACAACATATACACAATCATGCCCCCACCTGGTAGTTGGAAGCCTAGACATAAAATCCATTGAAACAGACTGCCATGGCTTATCAGGAATAGGTAATGGTAAGTATAGACCCAACTTACGGTTTGCTAGCTTTGCAATTGCACAAGTTGCACAAGCTTGTATATGTGAAAGGATATCCTGCTTCATTTTTGGCCAATAGAAATACTTTTGAAGGATAGCAGTAGTCTTACCAATACCAAAATGTCCTGCAACATGACTCTAGTGAGCTTCCCATATCATTTTCTTCCATTCTTCGGTGGGTACACATATGTGACCATTATGGCAAAGAAACCCATCCTGCAAGTGAAAATCAGAGACAGATTTTCCTTCTACCAAATTACTATAGATGTTAGCAAAATCAGGGTCAGTACTATATAGTTGTTCCCAAGTGGATGATTGATGACCACATGAATCCAACACTATTGTCAAACCTGCAATTGGAGGCCTACTCAAACAATCTGCCACTTTGTTACTACTTCCTTTTTTATGATGAATGTTGAGATGAAATTGTTGTAAATAGGCTGACTACTATTGATGTCTATCATTCTATAGCTTCCCTTGTGTTTGCAAGAATTGGAGTGGTTTATGGTCTGTATGTATAACAGTTTCCTTTCCCAGTATATAGTGTTTCCATTGTTTGCAAGCCTGAACAATGGCATACAACTCCTTATCATAGGTGGGATACCTACATACTGTATCAGAAAAAGTTTCACTGTGATAGGCAACAGGATGCCCATGTTGTGTGAGTACTACACCAAGAGCATAATCTGATACATCTGTTTCTATCTCAAATGCTTGGTGTAGATCTAGAAGGACCAATACTGGTGCTGAACATAGTCTTTTCTTTAACTCCTCAAATGCTTGTTGCTTTGCCTCTGTCCACTGAAATTTTGCTTGTGCTCCACCCCTTAGTGATTGATTAAGAGGCCATGATATGTGTGAGAAACCAAACACAAATCTGCGATAGAAGTTGGCTAAGCCCAAGAAGCTACGAAGCTCTGTGAAATTTTTAGGGGATGGCCAATCTTGGATTATTTGAATCTTTGCTGAATCAACATGAACACCCTCAGTGTCAATGATATACCCTAAGTATTGAATACTCTGCATACCAAAAGAACACTTCTCAATGTTGGCATAAAGTTTGTGTTTTTGCAGAGTTGAAAGAACGTGTTCAACATGCTGCAAATTCTCAGACCAAGTCCTGCTAAAGATGAGTATGTCATCCAAATAAACAACTACAAAAGAATCAATGAATGGTCTAAGCACATCATTCATCAATCTCATAAATGTGGCTGGGGCATTTGTTAGACCAAAAGGCATGACCAACCATTCAAACAAACCTTCCTTAGATTTAAATGCAGTCTTCCACACATCTGTTGGATCAATTGGTACTTGGTGGTATCTAGACTTCAAGTCAACTTTTGTAAAGAATTTAGCCCCCCTAAGTTGGTCCAACAAATCATCAATTTGAGGGATTGGATATCTATTTTTAACAGAGATTTTGTTTAATGCTCTATAATCAATACAAAGCCTCCATGTCCCATCTTTCTTTTTAGCAAGGAAAATTGGACTTCCATAAGGTGAAGCACTTGGACAAATGTGTCCTTTTTGAATCAACTCCTGAATTTGTCTCTTAATCTCATCATTTTCCAAAACTGACCTCCTATATATTGGCTCATGTGGTAGCGGTGTGCCTGGGATTAAATCAATAGAGTGCTTGACTTGACAGTGTGTTGGTACTCCCACTAGTGGTGTAAACACACTGTGATATTCTTTCAAAATTTTATCCATCTGATTTTGTTGATTCTCTGTTACCTTAGCATGTGTATTAAGAACAACTAACTTTGTTTGTTCAGGGTGAATCATGAGTACAACAAAAGCTCTAGTTTGAGCAATCAAGCATTTACATTGTTTAGCACTAATTAAAGAAGTAGTTTGTGTTGGACATACCTCTGGTATTCGATACCTCTTCCCACCAAGCTTGATTGTAACACTACGTGGCCTGGACTCATACACCCCATGCCTCTAATACATGTATGGTTGCCCCAGCAAGACATCGCATACATCCAATGGTGCTACATCACATATCACTTCATCCTTGAAAGGCTTGATTGAATATGGAAAACGACATTGTTGATTTATTTGAATATCTTGTCCCTCATTTACCCATCCCATAGAGTATGGTTGTGGGTGTCTTGTCACTTTCAGATTTAATCTTTTGACTGTCTCCTTACAGATCAAATTCTTTTGACTCCCACTGTCAACAATAAAATGCAGAGGCTTTCCATCAACCCACATCTGTGAATGAAAAGGTCTCTCTTCATCTTCACGGGGCAATACTTTAGCAGTTCCAACTACGGCATATGGGTTTGCTTCTATGATGGAATCATTCTCCTCTTTCTCAAATTTATCTATTGGTGACGATTCAGGTTCAGCTTCCTCTCCTCGTATTTCTGTCATCAAAAAAATTTATCTATACATACTCACTGAGGGAAAACATTTGGATATGCTATCTTAAGGTTTTGGATTTGATGAAGGGTGCTCCCCTTAATACCACAAACACATAACAGAAACAGAGAAATAACAACAATATGCAAGAACATAAAATTGGCTTCTTATTATCTCCACAAATGTGGAATTACAAACTTTCAGAATTACAATATGCAAAGCCACATGGGCATTCCCTTACAATATTCTATAGGACAAAGCCTTGAATCAATACCCAGATCTGCTACCCAGAACTATCCCGAACTGCCTAAGACAACACTAAGAGCCTTCCTTATATAGGCAATTTCCACCGCCCGAGAAGCTTCCAAAAATTTAGCCTTTTAGGCTGACAAAACATAAAATTATTTATTTTTCACAATTATTACAATAGGGTCGGCTCAAAAGAAATACAAAATATGATTTTAGGTAACCCAACTTTTAGAGGCCATAACTTTTTAACCGTAGCTCTGTTTTTCTATTGTAACCACTTTTCAGAAACGCCATGACAAGATCTACAATACTTAACATGCACTAGTGCAAGTCAATTGGGGGTCGATCGTGATTCGAAGCCTCTAAGGCCTTCAAAATTGACCTGAAATATTTCATACCTAAAAACCTCAATAACTTCACCAATACTGATGATGTGGCAATGAAACTCAACTGGTAGCTTGAAATGACTAGGATGAACCTCCAATTGTGAAATCAAAACATTCCGAGATCATATGACCAACTTACTAAAAATAGTAAGTTTCCATAAATAGAAGCTCTCCACAAGATAGCCCTTATTGAAAAGCAAACAAAAATATTTTTGGGTGATGCAAGATTTCTCTTACACCCAGGATGCTCCTGCGTTAGACACTCGGGGTAATTTGAGAAGAGACCCTATCATGACTCAGGTGTGCAGAGGAAAACCAAGACGGTTAACCTCCTCCTTTGCTAGCCATGATGAATCTTCAACAGGTCATCCTTTTCCATTTGACCAAATACTCTTCATATGTCCTATTCCTTGTGCTTCTGCCAACACAACTATCCAGTATGTCTTCAATCTCCTTGATATCTGAACTGGTTGCTGGAATACTCCACTGTGCTATTGTAACCTCATCTTCAACACCTCCTTCATGATACTCTGTCAGATTTGAAACATTAAATACTAGTGAAATATTCAGCTCAGTAGGCAACTCAACCTCATATGCATTTCCTAAATCATGCTTCTTCAATAACTTATATGGCCCAAACTTCTTCATTTTCAACTTGTTATATGTATCAACTGAAAATCTTTCCTTCTGCAAATGAACCATGACTTCATCTCCAACCTGAAATTTCTTATGCCTCCTTTTCTCATCTGCCTTAGCCTTATACTACGCATTCATCTTGGTAATGTGCTTCCTCACCTCATCATGGATGTTCTTCAAGTGCTCTACAAAATCCTTAGCCTCAGCACTACTTATTTCTCCTTTATCTTTCTTTCTCAACTCAAATGCATTTCTGGGACTACTTCCATATACAATCTGTGGATAATGTGATGAACTAAACTTCAAATCCATGTTCAACTCTTCACTTTCTACTAGTTTCATTCTATGTGCTACCTTATTTGAAAAACTAACTCCTCGAATCAGGTCCATCTGATGACTGATCTTTCTTACTGGTGGTAATCCATCAGGCACATTATCGGGTACAATATCCTGAAATTCATTCAATAATTCTGCAACTTCTACAGGTACATCTTCTACTTCCTCTTTCCCAGCCTTTGGAATTAAGGTAAAACACATATGCTCATGCCTCATACCATATGAGAAATTTCCTCTATCAACAAAAGTTATTCTTGCATTACCACATACCTTTTCTTTTGTTTCCTTCAATGGTTTTAGCTTATGTTGCACTCCATCCTTTGTCAGGGAATAGTTATTCGCACGACCATCATGTACAACATATTTGTCAAATTTATATGGTCTACCCAACAACATATGACATGCATCCATAGATATGATATCACATAGTACCTCATCATGGTACCTGCCAATCTTGAACTTTACTAGGCACTGTTCACTGACCATGACCTTATGGTCATCCTACTCCCAGGCAACCTGATATGGATGTGGATGTTTCTGCCTCTTGAGCTTCAACTTTGTTACCATCTCTTTTGACACCAAATTATTAGTATTTCCACAATCAATAATCACATCACAACACTTACCCTCACACTTGCACCTGGCGCGAAACAGGCTCCTTCTTTGCTCAGGTTCATTTTCACCACTCAACATGACTCTTCTGTTAATCAACATTTCTCCTCTTTCAACATCTTCAGAATGTGATGATCTGACATCTTCATCTACATATGTAACTCTGGCCTGGCCTTCATTCCTCCTATCTATCCCTCCTTGGCATTGAGGACATTCAAATGCCCTATGACCTTCTCCATAGTGAAAACATGTTCCACAGAAGCCTCCTCTTCCTGAACCTTGTCCTCTTCCTCTTCCTCTCTGATATCTATTGTTCTAATCTTGGAAATGACTAAAATTATCTCCTCTCTAATTCTGACCATTACTGGCCTCATCCTGCTTTTTCAGATCTTCATTTCGATCTCCATATGACCGTCCACTAGATCTTCCATCATGACCTCTTTCGCTTTGTCTTCTCTCAAACTTCTTGTTCAACTTTTCCTCTACTTTTAGGGAAAACTAGTATGCCTCTTCAATACTATTCATTCAAACCAGATTCAGTTCCTCCTGAATGCTCAGCCTCAACCCATTAATTTAATGGGCAACTTTCTCCTTGTCAACTTCTGCATGGCCCGTTCTGATGAGGATTCAATAGAACTCCTCTGTATACTCATGAATAGATCTTCCTGCTTGCTTCAAACTTTGCATTTTCTTCAATAGGTCAAGCTCATAATCAATAGGGATGAACTGTCACTTCAATTTATCCACCATCCACCCCCATCTTGTGATTTTATCCTTTCCTCTTCAATTTCGCTCCAACTAAATCTCTTGCCACCAGATCTTCATATGACCCTTCAATCTGGCCTTCGCAAACTTGACCCGATCAGGATCCTTGATATCTTCATACTCAAAATATTCTTCACATTCATTGATCCAGTCGATCAACTTTTCTGGGTTAATATTTCTAGAAAATGTCAAGACCTCAATCTTAGGTCTCTTCCCAATCTTTGAGATAGCTCAGAAAAGTCTTTCTTCCTCCTGGTTCACAACTTTGACTTCTCCTTCTTGATCTTCTTCTTCAGCTTCATCCTCGCTTTTGTCTCTGACATTAAGATTCATTCCTCTGTGAATCTCCTCTTGCAATGCTCGCACTTGTCTCTGCAGTTCCCTAACCTCAAGTGTTACAACACCATCTCTTTCGCCATGTTCCCTTCATGGAGGCATTTTCGTGCTTCTCATTGAAATCCTAACCACAGTCCTAGTGCAAACTACCTCACAGTCAATGATTTGTTTACACAGAAACCCTAACCCACAGTCCTGGTACAAACTACCTCACAATCAGTGATTTATTTACACACTCAAGAAGTCCTCCTCTGATACCACTTGATGAAAGGTGCTCCCCTTAATACCACAAACACATAACAGAAATAGAGAAATAACAACAATATGCAAGAACAGAAAATTGGCTTCTTATTATCTCCACAAATGTGGAATTACAAACTTTCAGAATTACAATATGCAAAGCCACATGGACATTCCCTTACAATATTCTGTAGGACAAAGCCTTGAATCAATACCCAAATCTACTACCCAGAACTATCCCGAACTGCCTAAGACAACACTACAGGCCTCCCTTATATAGGCAATTTCCACCACCCGAGAAGGTTCCAAAAATTTAGCCTTTTAGGCCGACAAAACATAGAATTATTTATTTTTCACAATTATTACAACAGGGTCGGCTCAAAAGAAATACAAAATATGATTTTAGGTAACCCAACTTCCGAAGGTCATAACTTTTTAATCATAGCTCCACTTTTCTATTGTAACCACTTTTCGGAAATGCCATGATGAGATCTACAGTGCTTGACATGTGCTAGCACTAGTCAACTAGGGGTCGATCGCAATCTGGAGCATCTAAGGCCTTCAAAATTGACCTGAAAGATTTCATACCCAAAAACCTCAATAACTTCACCAATATTGATGATGTGGCAATGAAACTCAACTGGTAGGCTGAAATGACTAGGATGAACCTCCAACTGTGAAATCAGAACATTCCGAGATCATATGACCAACTTACTAAAAATAGTAAGTTTCCATAAATAGAAGCTCTACACAAGATAGCCCTTATTGAAAAGCAAACAAAAATATTTTTGGGTGATGCAAGATTGCTCTTACACCCAGGATGCTCCTGCATCAGGATCTCCTTCCAAAAAGTGATCAATGAATTAACTATCTAGAGATGGGCCCATAATGCATACTAAAGCTTCTCCATCTTCTTCAAATCTATGGTAGGACCTTGATCATATGTCACCATGGAGGCATCAATCTTCTTGATATTTTGATTCAATATGTCTAGTGAGGGCACAAGAGCATTCCTTAGCTATGTTTACCTTGCCCTGATCTTTGACATCTCTTTTTTCGCCTTCTCAATTTTATCAATCTATCCTTGGTAATCATTATTGTACTTGTTCATATCTATAGATGTGTCTTTCACAGAACTCTTTACTTGCTCAATCATAGCTTCTACCTCTTTTATTTTGAAATGAGCATCAGTAAGCTTATCTTGTTCCATGCATTCTGTAATGATTCTTCTTCCTTCATCTGCAAATTCTTTTAAAGATGCTTGACTAGTCTTGAGTGAACTTAGGTCAAGTGCAAAGTTGCTAACCAAATCATTCAATCTCTTCTTCAGATACTTTTCTTCTGCAACTAGGGATGCAGATTGTTCAAGGCTTGAGAAATTACTTTTGAATTGTGAAATGATTGTACTCACATCATCAACAAAGTGTACCTTGGACACTTTATTTTCTATAGGCAACAAACTATTTAGTATGTTCACTGAATCCATAAGGAGAGGATCTCTCATTACTTGTTTCTCCTTTGCCTTCTCCATAGCTAAGACACTGAACTTAATCAGGTCTTCTTCTCTCCATGAGTCCAAACTAGATGTGTCAAGTGTCAAACTTGACAACAATGTTGAGGAGGGAGTGATGGGAGTGCTATCCATCACTTCTTGTTTTACCTTGACTAGTTCAACTGATGTTTCATCCTTTTGTTCACTTCCTTTTTCCTCTTCTTCTTTCTCATCAGATATATCTTCAATAAGCACTTCTTCTTGATGAGTGGGAAGTGTGTTGCTGCATAAAATCTCAGCTTCTTGTGTTCTCACAAAAGCTTCCTCAAATTTGTCCAATTCTGTGTCAGTGGCTGCCATGGCTATCTCCACATTATCAATGATAATGGTGCTATCCTTGAGTGATTCTATCATGGGTACAGACTTGTCTACCTCTGATTGTGCTTCCACTGTAGGTGCTGAATCCTGAGGACCTATAAATTGTACCTTGATGGTCTCTGACCCTTTGGTAACCATTGTGGGTACATTGGCTGTGGGCGCAGTAGGCGGATACATGTTTCTATTCATAAATACCTTCTCAAAGGCTTTCTCTATTTCTTTGGCAACTAGCTCATAATTTTTATCCATTATATTTAGATTTCTTGTCGTAGTTCTGAGGTGACGCTTCACCAGATCTAACAGCAATTTATTTTCTTCTAGTTCACATACAGGAAGGGTATCATCAAGAATCTTTTCCCTTATCCACAGATCTTCCTCAATAGCTTGTCTCTTTTGGAATTCAAGGATATTCCATACATTGTCAGGAATCATTGTTTTTAGTTCCACAACTATCCTTTTGAACTTGATCATGTGCTTTATGATCATGCTATGAATCTCTAACTTGTCAATTTCACTATACTTATCATAAAACTTCCCTACTTGATCAATCACTTTCCAACTGATCTCTGAGATAATCTGAAGACTTCTGGATTGGTGCGACAAACTAGGGTTTTTGCAACTAACCAAATGCACTACTAATCACTGGTAGATCAATCTCCAAGTCTTCACAATTACTTATAAGGTTCTTTCTGCTCTTTATTCACTCTTAATTTGAATGCAATGAGTAATTAAACAACTTTCTATGTACTTAAAGTGAAAATTGTGCAATTAATGCTTGTCGTGTAAACCAAGCTATCACTTCAAAATTTCCAACTTGAGTTCTGCTAACAATTAGTATGTGCACTCTTGCATGAAGGTTCCTTTATACTTCAAAAGCTTAGGTCCAAAGGCGCATACTCTGAGAATGAGTATACCAGCCATGCAGGGGTCTAGAGCTTAGTTAGCTCCCTCTATGACCCTGAGGGCCATTCATCCAAATGTAGAGGGTGCGTCCACTGCGGATGCATCCAATACATTCTCATCAACTTTGTCCTTTCCTTCTAACCAAATCAAGCTCACATCCTCTGAGGCTTTCACAAACTTGACTTCTCCTTCAGGATCCAATACTAGTTCTTTGGCCTTTTTAGGGCTTTCCTGACCTTGCGTCGTTGATCTACAAAACTTTGAGATATGTCTAGCCTTGTTACAAGAGTGACAAATGACTGGAGGCCTTATATTCCTCGATGCATTGACATGAGTCACCATTTTACATTGTCTTTCCGAGTGACCATTATAGTTACATATCTGACATGTAACATTCTAAGAACTTCTTACATTTGTCTGATTCTGATTTCTCTGATCATGTTGAATCCTATTCTTCTTACTAGTCTTGCAATTCATAGCTCTATGACCAAATTTATTGCATGAATAATAGTAACCATTAAAGGGTCTTACCTCTGTACAATTCCTTACAATGTGTCCATGCTTGTTACATGCAAAACAAGTGCATTCTACTTTCTTGTGCTCATTCTTAGGTGGTCCACCATTATCTTTGGTTTGATCTTCAGTCTTCTCATTATTAGTAGAGTCCTTTTGTGTATCCTTTCTTGCTCGCATGTTGTCAATCTAGTTTTGTGCTTCATTATATCCAATACAGCTAGTGTCTCCTTTGGCTCTTCTTGCATATAGCTGAGATTCAATCAAATCAAAACCGATGTGCAATTTGTCAATGTGATTCTTTTCTTCTTTCAATTCAGACTCCAATCTTTCTTTGCAATTCCTTAGCTCCAATATTTCCAAGTTGGCTTCCCTTAATTCCTCATTGAGTTGAAGGTTCTCCTTGACTTGTTCATTATAGACATCCTGATTGCTGATCAGTTTATCATCAAATTCTTCAAGATGATCTAATAAGGATGCATTTTCTTCTTTCAGTTTCTTGACCATTATCCCCATTTGACTGGTGGAACATTATTTCAGATCCCTTCTTAGCTTTTTGATAACTAATTGAGCATTACTGACTTTTTCTTTTAGTTCTTCAATTTCTCTTTCAGATTTGTCCAGGTCTTCAAGAGCGTCTTCAAGATTTTTTTTCAGATGTTTCATTTCTGCTTTGTCCATGATCTCCTCAAGTGGTTAAACTTCTTTGCTAAGGACTAGAGCTCTGATACCAATTGTTAGGAATGGGAACACTGAGGGGGGGGGTGAATAAGTGTTCACTATATTTTAAATTTTCACTTTAATCTTTATACTAAACTTAAATGCTTAAGTACTAAATTAAACATTCACATAAACATGAAACATGAAATCAACACGACACCAATATGGTTACAGGGAAACCCAAATAGGTAAAAACCTCGATGGGAATTGACACCCACTAATATTCTGCACTAGTGTTTTGTGATCCTTGTTAGAAAATCCTTAACCCTATTAGGAGTTTCTTTAAAATGGTTTAAGTATAGTGGACCTTGTTAAGGGTCAGACCCTGTTAGGAGTCTTTTACAATAATCCATGTTAGGGGAGTGGATGCACTATCCTAGAGCTCACTACTCAAGTGGTGAAGGCTACAACCTTCTGATCTCAGATACACACTATCTTTGTTGGATGAACTGTCACTATGACACTGCTTGTCATATCAATTCTTTTGATGCGCTGATGCTTTGACCTCTAGCAAATCTCTAATACATCTTATGTTGTGTTCGCATAATTTTTCTCTTCTTATTACAACTCTATCTTGACTTCCATATGAATACAATGGGTGCATCTTATATTTATATGTGCATACAAAATAAACAACTAGGTCAGCCTTATAACCTAATACAAACAATGCTTCCAAATGAATTAGCTTAAGAGTTCTTACAAACAAACAAGTATACATTTCAGCAACCTAAATACAATAGGCACATAGCCTTTACAACATTACATTATAACTGTAAACCAAAATACTAACTGTCGGCTGCTTACTCTGTTCTTCACTGGCACACACTGGTTGTGCAACTTCAACTGACTATAAATTTTGCATCCTTGCACATTTGATTATGCACTCATAGACTAAGCATGAGTATAGTCTAACTAACTTAACTTCCAAGGTGCATACCATAATTCTTCTATACACATGTGCACTGATGCTCTGAGCTGCAGGAACTCTGTACACTGTCCAGTCTTCAACACTTAACCAAATTTTGATCTTTACATCAAGTGTACTGACTCCAAACTACTATATGACTTTGTTCCCATAATGACAACACTATATCAAGTCATATACATTAGTATAGCCAACTTTCCAATACCTATGAGGTAATCTCACTATTTGATAATGGAGCAATTCAGCTTTCTACCATCACTACTACATTTGGGGCCAAATTTTGACAGAAACTTCTAATGGATAATATTTTTTATGAATTTGGTGTTTTTTTTTATAATAGTCCCTGATGGTGTCGATATTCTAATGGGTTTGAAATAGACCATCAGAATTTGGATAGTTTTAGGGTATACATGAAAAAACAAAGTGAAACAAACAAATTATTTTTATTTCAATTGTAGAGAAAAGGAGAGGGAAAAAAGGAGTGGGTGAAAGCTGAGCATGAGAGAAAGTATGTGATTTCTACATCTTTGATCTAGTATCTTTGATGGGCAATGTCTTTTGAGCCTCTGGCATCATATTCGACTGCAAATTTCAAATGCATTGTATTTTATTTGATCATGAATGCTCTTTGAAATGACCTCATTCTACTGGTGTCGTGCCCTAGCCCGTGCTTTATCTCCATTATTTGATGTTATTGGTGCTTTTTCTCAAGGATATTGATTCACTATTTTGAAATGTTTGGATTCATGTTTGTTGATATTACTGGCACGTTTAATGATGCCATTGTATATTACTAAGATGCTCATTGAAATGACTACATTCTACTAGTGTAGTGCCCTAGCCTATGCTTTATCTCCATTATTTAATGTTATTGGTGCTTGTGCTCAAGGATATCAATTCACTATTTTGAAATGTTGACTTTGGTTATCAAATGGATAGCCAATGAGCTTCTATCTAGGCACCATTTTTATTGATAGCTTAGGGCATCAAATGTAGTTGCAGGATACATAACAGTTGATAATTCACAAGAAATCCAGGGGTTAACAACTATGCACAAATTCATGTCAACTTTTTTATGCATTTACCAACTATATATTAATCCTAAAAATTGGAATAATTTAGTGGGAGTGATCACTTTATTATAAAACATCTTTTTTAGATGCTAGGTTTACCATGAGCACAATTTTTTAAAGTAGGATTTTACTCTTAGAAGAGCTCCAAGATAGACATACCTAAACACAAGTCCTGGAGAAATAAAGAGAGCCAACCCTAAGGTCAAGACATCAAAAAATATGTAAAAGTACCAAGGACATACACAAGGAAAAGAAAAGAGATAACATGAGAAAATCCTAAGCAACCCTTGCAGAAATGGAGGATGTCAAGTCAGCTCCAAACTAGGCTGCATATGCATTAACTAATCCTTGGGAGATAACCCTATAAAAAGAACTTTAAAGTTTAAACACGAAGATAAATCACAAGGAACTAATCTATCTAATTCACTTACAAGGAAGATGTAGGGCATTAAATACAAAGGTATGCCTTAAGGATCTAACATATCCAATTCACTTTCAAGGTAGATTCTTCTAGACCAAACAGAAGGAATAGGAAAGCTTAGCCTACTAGCATGTCTAAGGTGGATATAATCCCAAGAATCTGTAGCCAATGAAAATTTTGTAGACAAAAATGGGTGAAATCTTGGAAGAAAACCATTAAGACAAACTAAAATCTACCGACTAGTTGAAAATAATGTAGTTTTAGACACCAAATCTTCTCAACGCAAAGTTGGTCACTAAGGCCCTTTAAGTTACCAAAATCCTTGTGTTGAATATTTTTTTGGATTATATGAGGTATAGGAATACATAATAAACACTTAATTTTCAAAGACAAATTTCAAGTTAGCAACATTCATCTAAGTTTCATGCAAGGAAAACCAAGAACCATTATCTTCAAAGATTAAAGCATTTTTTCTCACAAACACAAGTGCCATTGAATGGGAATTGAAAAGGAATACTCTCACACAAAAGTGACATAAAATGAAACTATAAGAATGACCCTAATGCCTACATTTTTGTTCATAAAAATTAGGATTTTTTAACATTGGGAAACTCTTTAGGAAGATTCAAAGTTAATTATTTACATAATAGAGGTTTACAACCCTTAATCCACTAATTGTGCCCCTTTACCAGTCATAGTCACCAACACCAGTCAATTTATTGACTTTATTAACAACAAAAATAGTATAATGATTTCATGAACGTATAAATATAATGAAATGAAATGTTCCTATATCATCACCCAACCAAGATCACGTTCAAACACACATATGGATTTAGTGTTCTATTCATTTCTCCACGAGACATTGGATTACCAAAGTTGTAGAGAATTTAATCTTTTATTGATATTCCTCTTCTTCTTTGTTTCATACATCTTGATGCAAATCCCTCTACTATCACCTTAAGGAGACCAACTCAACTCAAGGATTCAACAAGTAACTTGGAGTCCACTCAAGGAATTAGCCTCAACTTAGGGATTAAGTAGAGTTTTCTGACTTTGTTAATCACTTCCACAACCCTGCTACACAAGTTCACTTCCTCATTTCTTGGCAATTCCTCCTAGCACCATCTCCATCCTAGGCCACCTAGTGCACCTAGTGCACCTAGTGCCTCCACCATGTCAAAACCTCAACTAGGCTTTTCACCCTGATCCTAACATCAAGTATCATCTCATCATGGTCTATTCACCATGTTTCAACACCCCATTCACTCAGATGTATTCAACTTACACCATTCTTCTTCTACAGCCCTTCTAGGCCTATATAGTAACCCTACACACATAAAAATCAGAAAATTACACCCAAAGTCTCCAAACAACCTAGAAAATTACTTACCATTTCAAATTCCCTTTTCAGAGTTACTAACCCCATCTCAATCTCATTCTTCCATCCTTTGACTAGTGAATACTTCCATCCCCAAATGCTCTTCTCCTAGGCCTAATTAGCCCTCACTCAACAAAGAAAATCCTATTTCCACTTGTCTCCAGGACTCAAAGGCTTGAAACAGTCTTCGTTTCATGCATATTTGGTAAAAATTCATGGGATACTAAAGAAGACCTGCTATTTGTCAAACAAATCTTCATTGTCCCCCATAAAAACTAAGTAATAACTACTGTACCCTTAATTTGTTTAACAATGCACCATATTAGATAAAGTAGGTTCTATCACACATGGAACAGACTCTCTTCAAACTCATAATACATTGCATGCGTAGTAAAAAATTCATGAGATTCTAAAGAAGGCCTCACTCTTAATCAGCCAAATCTTCCTTGTACCACATAAAATTTAACTTTTCTCCAATGTTATAGTTGCAAGTAATGAATTTTAAATTTTATTTTCTTATATTTAATTAAAGGCACTCAAAATCAGCAAAATGCTCATTTGTAATTTTCATGAGCTGCGAAGAGGGCACTGTGCGCAAAGAGGGAGGAGGACACTTGACTTTTGCTTGCAAGTTATGATAATTGTTGTAAACATGCCACTGGTTCAGTTTTGTAATATTTTTTTGTGTTCAATGCATTTAAAATAAAGATCTATTTCTGTAGACTGCTAGCATGAAGGAATATTTGACCTAGCCAAATAAAGGTCTAATTCTATAGACTATTGGTCAGACAAATCTTTATTGTCTTTTGATTATCTTCTTTATATACTAGCATGTATTAATTGGCTGACAAATAAAGAAGCATTTAGACAATCAGAAGACAATGAAGATAATTTCAAATGCATTTAACACAAAATTTTTTTACAAAACTAAACCAATGGCATGTTTACAATAAAGAAATAGAAATATGCTGAAAATTGTATTCTATTTAATACACGCCAAAGGACTAGTCCCAACCATTCTTAAACATACTTTATCTAATATGATGAATTCTTAAACAATTAAGGCTGGAGTAGACATAGTTATCACACAGTTTTTTGTGTGGTACAAGGAATATTTGGCTAATTAAGAGTGAGGCCTTCTTTATAATCTCATGAGTATTGTTATTTTGAAGAGAGTATGTGCCATGTATGATTGTTAAGTAATGAGAAAGTTATTATGATTTAATTGTATAACTACTAGTCCCTTGAAACGTTCAAAAAAAAATTCTCAAAAGATGCACTGTCATGGAATACGATGACTTCAGGTTATACACAAAATGGATCTATCTTCTATCACTATGCTCTTATCCTATGTCAAAATGGGAGATTTATGACACGGTATAGATATCCATCAAGGCATAAATAAAATTCAACTTTTCTCTAATGTTGTAGTTGCAAGTAATGAATTTTAAATTTTATTTTCTTATTCATAGAAGCTCGTAGTGTAGTTGCTTTTAATGTAGACAATTTAGACATTGTATTTTCCTATAGTGTTCCTTAGTCTTGATTGAGGATGACAAGCACATGGTCGCTAAACTGGACTTTCATAGTGTAGTTAGATTAAAGGGGTGATTATTTTGGTAGTGAAGATGAGAAGAAAAACACAATTCATTAGTTAAATGTTTTGTATATAAATTGGGTACTACTTTTGTGGGTAGCTTTAGCTCATTGTTTTGTAATGTAATTTTTTAATTTCATGTATTTTATCTCCTATTTATTAGGTGCATGAGATGAAAGTTGAATGTAAGAGTCTTATAATGTTGAGTTACCTTTGGATCTCAAGTTTTTGATACTCCTATGATGATCTTTCTCAACAAGTATTTTATTCTATTGTTGTTTTTTGAATAACATATTGGGTAAATACAAAAATGTGTACTTCTACAGGACAACCAACACAAAATTGAAGCATCGAACAAGACTTGATCAAGTTGCAGGTGGAACGTGCTCTCAAATAGTAAGTATGTAGAATAAAAAAAAAAGTAATCTGTCGTGTCTACATTTTTCTATTTTCTGAGATTACATCCATGTTTTATATTCACAGAATGGTTGAAATTTGAAATTTACAATTCGATAAAAGTACTAACGGGTGTTGTTCCCTACACCCTCAATCAACAACTTGCCCCCTTTTTTATGTGTGCACACACACACAACATATACAACCTTCACCATGCAGATTTGCCTAAGCACTACTGGGACCTTACCCTACAACAAATGTATTATTGTGAAAATCATCACAAATCCATTTGTTGTCGGGTCTAGCTCCCAGTAGTGCTTGGTCAAATTTGATGCACTTCTGATATATTTTGTGTATAATATATATGATATTTTATTTTGATTTACAAACTACTATATTATTTGAATATCTTTCTTTCTTGCCATAATAGGAAAGAGTTTGAGGTGGAAGACTACAATAACAGAAGTGTTTCAATTTGGTATACTATACTAAAACATCATTTCACAACTAAATTTTCAATTTCTATATATAATTAGGTTATAGATAATCTAAGTGAAGAAGGATCATATCAAACAATCCAAGTGAAGAAGGTAATGGGGATACAATCAATAGATTATGGTCTAACTTGAAAAGAAAAGGCGATGGAAAATGTTATTGTCCCTACAATATTTGTAAGGGCTTAAACACTAGAAGATTGCTAATCAAAATAGCTAAGAGACATTGTAGGGATAATGGTGACATTGAAGGGGGGTTTGATTATCATCAATTGGTAAGTTTTTTGTTATATTTATTTAACAATTAATATATATATGAAATACACTTCATGATGAGATCATTATCATGGTTTATTTGTATTCATCATTTTTATATAGGTCGGCCTCCCTAGGGGAGTACATGATATGGACTGTGGAGGTGCGAATATGGAGAATATTGCTTTGGAAGTGGAGGATCATGGAGGTGTGAATATTGAAGCTGAAGATTATGATCCCATGGAAGATGATGATCATGCACCAGATAACACATTTGAAGATGATGGTACTAATACATTGATCCATGATACATTTGGTACTAGTGCAACTGATGATGATGATTAGGATGATGTTGATTTCATCCATGATATACCTCTACTTGAGAAGGCATCCATGACCCTTTACGAAGGCTCCCAAACAACTCTTCTCTTTACTATATTGTTGTTGTTGAACTTGAAGGTTATGAATGGTTTATCCAACATAACAATGTCACGTATGCTAAGGTATGTCATATATATCATTATAGTAATTAAAGGGTGAAATATGTACCATAAATATTGTTAATATTAACAACTTATATTTTTTTCTATAGATTGATAGGTGAGTTTTTGTTACCACCATTGAATATTCTCCCTCACTCATACCGAGAATTATGTGCCACTATGAAAGATATTGGAATAGAGTATCAAGCAATAGATGCTTGTCCCAATGATCATATTATTTATCATAAAGAACATGAATTTGCAATAGGATGCACTGAATGTCATAGAGTAGATATCAAATAGATCAAATAACAAAAAAGGTGTCTCACAAGGTTCTTCGTTACATCCCCATTATACCACATTTACAAATATTTTTTAGGTATAGTAGCTTGGCACAATTTATGGATTACCATGCATGTAATAGGAGTCGAGATGACATTATTTGAATACTTGTGGATGGTTCTACATTTAAGGGCATAGAGGAAAAGTGGCCGCACTTTATCGAAGAACCTCAAAATGTGAAGCTTTCATTGGCAGTGGACGATGTCAATTCATTTGGAGAGTTAAGATTGGTTTACTCTGTTTGGCCTATTTTTATCATCAACAATAATATTCCTCCATGGATGTCAATAAAGAGGGAGTAGATTATGTTGGAAATGATTGTTCCAAGTATTTGATCATTTAATAGTTATCTGCATGTAATTATAAATCTTGCAGTAAAATGGTCACAATAATTATGTAATGTTGTTGTTCATTCAACTAGGTAAATACCAAGTTAAAGATATGAATGTATATATTGAGCCTCTTATCGACGAGTTGTTGGAGTTATGGAATGGTGTCACTATGTATGACATCTCTAGACCAATAGGATACAGACAATTTCAATTCCATGCAATGATTGTATGGACAATACATGATGCCCCAAGGTTAACACATTTTTCTGGTATGTTATGGTGAATTCAAGTTGCATATGATAATTCTAAATATAAAAATTAACATATTTAATCCAATTTTATCATTATCTTGTAGGTCTTAAAACAAAGAGAAAATTTGCATGTCTAGTTTGTGGTCCAAAGATGAAATCTCGTCGTTCAAAAAGTTTAGGAAAGAAGGTGTTTGATGAGCATAGACACTTTCTCCACAAAAATCATAAGTATCAAATTACCAAAAAATATCTTTTATTGGGAAAGAAGAAACTACATCTAAGCCACAGAGAATGACACCTCGCCTATGGAAGTTGGAATATAATAGAATTAATTGTCAAGGTACTATCATTCTACCTAATGGTTTATGTTTGGAATTTGTATATTTATATTATGTTTTGTTTTCTAATTATGTGATTGATGATTGTGAATGTCATCAAGGCAATACTACTGAGCACCTTCCAAAGGGACTTCATCCAATAAACATTGATTTTAGTGTTAAAGGCAAGATATATCGCATTGCACCATCATCAATACATAGTTTGGGCCTATTTTCCATGGATGGCATAAAGGTCTCTTACAAAAAAGTTGTTGAATTGATAGAGTATGTTGGACCTTGTTACGATTACAAAAGTTGGATACGAATTGTTCAATATTAAAAAAGTATACATAGGTATGCACTCTCGGAAAATTATATTCAACAAAAAGATAATGAGAAAAGTAAAAGAGTGGCTATATACATTGTTAGAAGGCTAAAAGCATTGGGGAATATTGTAGGTTTTATAAATAGCACATGACCTCTATTTACTCTTAAGAAACCCAATTGCATATTTGAGGCATGCGAGGGTAATCATGTATTTGTATGTTTGATAAAATCAATACGTTCAGGGGAAGAGTTGCTTATTGATTACAGTTTGAATCGCATACATAAAAACAATGTCACTATCATGGGGTTGCAAGTACATACTATGTACCATTAAATAATTGAGTTTTTTGCCAACCACATCTAGAGAGTCTCCTCACCATCCACCTCATCTCCATCATCATCTTCTAATGAAATTTATTAATCTAGTCCTTTATAATTATTGGTTAACTTTAAATAATAACACAAGGCCACAATATGGAGCAGCCAAATTGAGGGGACAATGATGATCCCGCGTGCACTTCTTCCCAGCATGTAAACCTCTTTGTTATTGTACTAAAAACTAGATAGAAGCAAAATGTTAAATAGTGTTTTTTATTATATTATTTTCATCACAGTTTTAGATTAATTCTAATAGTGTTAGTAATATTTTTGTCACAGATAGGTGGTCAATAGAGAAAGGGAAAGGAACTTGCAGTCCCTAAAGAGGAGTCCTTTGACGAGGACCTAGCTATTGATTTCACTATTTGTGATGAACCAGCCTTTGTAATTGAAAAATGCCCCCACAACATTAGAAAAAGAGTGGCTCAATTGGCATCTATATTCCCTCCAACTCTTGAGTCACAAAAGAGGGCAACTAAATTGATGCACCTATCTCAAAATTATAGAGTAAATATTAATGTAATTTTTAATTATAACAAAAGTTCAATTATAGTTTTTATGTTATACTAGTCTTTTATGTCATTAAAAAATAAGCGGATGTGTTTCTTTTACAACTTTTTTGGCATAATTTTGATCCTCACGGCCATGATGAGGGTACTGCAGCTTTTTTTGCATAATACTCTTCATATTTATATGAACTAACATATTTCAATATCTTCATAGATCGCTTGACACATCAAAGGCAACAAAGGAAAGACTACAAAAGTACAGGCAACACAAGCTAGGCTCTGGCGGTTATTCCAAACTTTCTAGATAAGTTTTAAGTTTGTATATTGTCATAATTAAATGAGGAAAAATACAATACGTAGATGGCTGTTAACATTGAAAATAATAATTTGATCTTTATAATATTTATTTATAATTTGCAATCTTTTTTGTTTTGATGAAACAATGAAATAAAATTTGACGATACCAAGCAAAAATGTAGGGTGCAGAGTTCAATATAAATCTCATAGAAGAGCACAAGAGAATTGGCTTCCAATAAGGCTACAAAGTTGTGGCAGAAAGCATAAGAAGTGCACAAGGTTCTATTGATGGATCCATCATAGTAAGTAAGATAAATAGATGATATTTCAAATTTAATTATTTACCAATTAGTTTATTTGATGTGAAGTTCTAAACAATGATAACATGAATGTGTATGAAATTGGAATGCAACCTATCGATTCTGGCCATACAAAACTTGTGCATGATGATGTCAATGAGGATGTGCATTAGAGTGATGGAGGTATACATTTGCTATTCATTTTTTATATGTAATTATTAATACAAGTAAACATCTTAAATTGATTGGTGTAGTAATACAAATTTAATGGTAATTGGTGTTTGGATTAATGTAACAATTTGTATTGCAGTTGTAGAGAGTGTAGAGGCCGCTATTAATGAGCAGGTTGAGGTTGAGGCCGAGGCTAGACAAACTAATCTCGATGTTGATGATGTGACTAGATCAGGTAAAGAGCTATATGATTATGGCCTTAAAGTCTTGAAATACTTATAACAAATTATAATAAAATATTTTTAATTTAACGCTTTTATATGTTATTGCAGATGACCCCCCTTTGCATCAACAGAGAACTAGGCATGCATTGAGATCTAATGAGAGGGGAGATGATCATGATGATATTGATGCTCCTCTTAGCGATTACTTCTTAAAAACAAGAAACCAAAAGAAAAAAAAGAAATGATTTTCATCTATGCATCTTAATTGATAATGACTGATTTTTATATGCCAATGAATTTAATTATGTGCTATCAAATGTTCATAAGTTTTATAATGTGTTAGTGAATGTTAATGAATATTATCATGTGATAATTAATGAATGTTACATTTTATTAATGTGTTAATCAATGTTAATGAATGTTAATGAATGTTATCATGTGATAATTAATGAATGTTACATTTTATTAATGGATGAAATAATGAATGAATGTTAGATGCTAATGGGGAATTTAGATTAATGTTAGGGGGGTGGGGTCAAATGAGCTTCCACCTTCACATGGTTGGCCCTGTTTAATACAAAATATAAAACTATTCTCAAAACAAAGTGAAGCTCAATAAGGTTGTTCCTTATATAGGGTCTCAAGTGTAGCCTTTATCCCACTCTAAATATTGCAACGCTTCAAGTGGCATTCTGAGATTGGTTTCTCCATCTCCCACTAACATCTTGTCTTTCTCCTAAGAACTATTTTTGAGCTTTGATACATGGATGATCAGAAGATGTCCCTTACAAACTGCACATATATAATATGGTAGATCTAGGGAGAAAATATAATACAACATAGAATGACTCAAAATGAATCTATAGTTTCTTCATTACCAATTTAGGCTTGCATGCTTTTCTAATCCAGAAGCTTATTTCCTATTCTATAATGATTACTAGAATGCTTCCATGGCTTTGAGCATGCAATCTCTAGTGATAGATTATCATATCATATTCATAATTTGCGAAGTCTCAAAATATCATTTCACAATAAAATTCAAATTAGAAGCCATATTTTAGATTTAATATTCATATTCATCTTCATCATGATCATAGCCATCATGATCAGCATTTGGTTCAACTTCATTTGAACCACACTCCATTTCGGGTACCATTAGGCATGGAGTGTGGTCATACCCATGTTACCATAATAATGAGTTAGCTTATAAAATTATGAACAAAATACCTCGTGTATCATATTTATAATTTGAAAAAGTTTCAAATGTATATGCAAATGGATTTTTGAGGGTGCAAAACAGTTTTCTAAGGCACATGGAGCCCATTTTTTGGCACCCACAACTGCAGGTGCACCCAAGATTGGCCCAGGCACCCAAGTTCCTACCAAAGGAACCCAAGTCGAACCCAGAGGAGAACAAAAGTAGAACCAAAACTTGACCTCAAATAAAGAACCCAGCCAGATTCCCTTATAGCTTATAGTAACTCCCTATCTATTTTGAAGGCATGTCCAAGTTCTAGCAAATCTTGAAATTGAATGGAATGTTGCATTTCTATTTGATAGGATCTCATCTTCTCAATTGAAATAAATCCATAAATTTAAAGTACATTAATGTTCACTCAAATTCTCAATTTGTTATGGACAAATCATCCATTGCAATTCTTTGTTTCTTTTGCAAGCATTAATCTACACTTGTCCATCTCTCTTGTCTTCATGAGATATGTGAGAAATAAGCCCTGGGATGATGCTTGTAAAAGGAGCTTCTCATCTCAAATAAAGCATATTCATTTGAGCTAACATTATGGAAATGGTCCTTCCTTATACTATAATATTTATGACAATATTTTGAATAATTTCAAGTTAATATTATCATAGGGAATCAATAATACAATGGTTCATTTTTTTAAAATTGACCCCTCTTACAATTTTTTTCGCTGAGAAGCTATGAAGAGAGTTGAGAACCCTATGTTGTGGGATTTTTTGTGTTCATTTGTAGTTGCAACAAATAATCAATTTTTTATTAAATAATAATTGATTGGTAGAATGTGCCAAGGCTTTATTAAATCAAGAAATTATGTAGTTTTGTTCCACTATTTTTTAATAGCAATCAATATCCAATGGTATTGGTAAGTTAATATCATAATGCCAAAAAATGTGATGTCTTCTATTGTGCCTTGGACTGATTATTGTATAGACTTGTTTGGTTTGAAAATGTAGTGTGAGGGTGACCAATGGAGATGGGCACTGGAAATGTTGAAGGGGCTAGGTATTCAATGATTTTTTATGCAACTCTTCGACTGTGATAGGCCTTAGGCCTAATTTTTTGTTTTCTTGTTTTGTGTTCTATTGGGGAAGGTTGATGTTGATGTTGATGTCTATAATTTATTTCACTTTCAGATGCTTGGATATTGGGAAGATATTGGTACCATTGAGGCATTTTATAATGTGAATTTGGGTATCACCAAGAAGCCTATTCCAGATTTCAGGTATTCAATTTTGCAATATCATAAACTTCAAGATGGTTCATTGCTGGAATTTTAGATTTGACATCTGGTAATGTTAAGTGTTTTTTCATACAAATATTATGTTTAGTTAATAAGATATCTGGTAACTATCATCAGATCTCTTCACTGAGAGTTTATTCTTATTAGCATTTTTTATGATAGATCAACTCCAATATATACATAGTCTAGATTTTTGCCACCATCAAAGATGCTTGATACAGATGTCAATGACAATGTTATTGGAGAGGAAACTATTATAATGGTAAGTGTTATATTGTTTCTTACATATATAGCCACATTAAAGGGTCTTTGTCACTTCTTGAGTATTAAGTTTTTTGTTGATTCCTACATGCATAGTCTCATTTAGAGGGTATTAACATCATATTTCATCATGAACATAAGCAAACATGTATGATTATGTGTATACTCTAGGCATTGATTATATTGTTTCTTGATGTAGAACTGCAAAATTCATCATTTTGTTGCTGGACTACGATCCTAGATTTCGGCTAGTTCAGTTATTGAGGATGCCTTACTCATGGGTGATGATTATTACAAAGTATCAGCTCTTTATATCTTTCTTTTCTTATTTAACTTTGATTTTATTTTTGTATTCCCACTGAAGTAATATTCATGTTAAGAAAATTTTGTATATATTTTCTTATCTTTTCCTTAGATATTTTCCTTGATACTCTTACCTCAAATTCAAGAATTCATTAAACTTAATATTTATATGATTATGTGCAGATAGATGAAGAGAGAATCTTGCTTTCAGGAAAATGGGGTGTCCCAATTGGAATTAGAAGAGATAGCCATGTGAAAAGGGCAATTATTGACAAGAATTCTTGAATAGGAGATAATGTTAAGGTACAGTTATTGTCTTTTCCTTATTCTTTAAGTGTTTTGTCACAATTTTATTTATCAAATATTGAATTAGGGATTAAGCATTTTCTCACATGAATACTTCAAGACTGATTACTTATACTTCAACTTAATTATTCGCATTTCACCCCTCCTATTCCCTATGACAACAACAACTCATTCCCTTGACTACTAACATACCTCTTTGATCATACTCAAGACCTTAAGGGTACTTATCATGCCCTCACAAGACTTTACAACTCTTCTAACACATGGAAACATTGAATGGATTGTGACTGTCCCTTTTAACTTCTCACTGCAACATACCTTTCAATTAGACCCTTTTCTTGGTCTATCCTTGCACCTTAGACTCCCACTTCTCCCACATGTAGGACACTCCTATCACATTTCCCTAAACAACTAATACACCAATCATTGATTCTATCTTAAGATACACAATACCAATTCATTGTTAACTTATGATAGTTATATAATTACTTTAGATAGTCACATCTGAGACTCACCCTTGCATGCTACTAAACCCTCATCTTCCTTACAAATACTCATCTAATTAGATTCATACCCAAACCCATATATCATTGTTTTTATGCAATTTTGAAACAACATTTTCATACTTTTCCCCAACCAAAAATAGGTGTAACTTATTGCATGCTGACTTGAAACTTTGAGAGGATAAACTATCCAAATTGGATAAATTATTTTTGTTGTACATGGAACTTTTACTTAATGATAGTAGTAGAACATATTACCAAATTATTTCTTACAAAATTCACCAAGCTTGAAATTATTATCTCTCAAAGTAGGCCTTTTAGAAAAAGTTTTCAAGGGTATATTTTTTATACCTTTGCAAAATTTTAACATGTACACTTCAAATTTATTCAAAATTCGAACGCACTAATAGGACACATAAAAGTGAAAATGTAATAAAATGAATAGGTATAAATATTGAGTAATATAAATTGGAATCCTTGGATGTCATTTATTGACCCGTATGGGTAGTAAGAACCATGGAATCCTCAGATGTCATGTATTGACCCATGCGGGTAGTAGAAACCTTTGATCTATGGATATAATGATAGACTTATATGATTTGTAGATGGTCATTGAATTTACAAGAATTCTTGAAGTGTCTTGTGAAACTATCTTGAATCCCTGAATGTCAAACATGACCTATGTAGTTGTGGATACTCACTATGCTTAGTACTCTCGCACCTAGGCGCAATAGAAATGAGGAGTACATCATTTTATTGTGGTTGAGTTGCATTGGTATTCTATTTTAGATGTTGGTTCATAGCTCAATTTCTATCCATGTGTTATTTATTATCTACATTTATATACATTAATTGGTGTAAGTGTATACCTATACTCCCTTGTATACTTGATTCCTTGTTTAGGACATGTGACCACATCTGCAAGTAGAGTGGGTACTTCTCAAGACCTTAATGGTACTTATCATGCCCTCACAAGACTTTACAACTATTCCAACACATGGAAACATTGAATGGATTGTGACTATCCCTTTTAACTTCTCACTTCAACATACCTTTCAATCAGACCCTTTGCTTAGTCTATCCTTGCACCTTAGACTCCCACTTCTCCCACATGTAGGAAACTCCTATCACATTTCCCTAAACAACTAATACACCAATCATTGATTCTATCTTAAGATACACAATACCAATTCATTGTTAACTTATGATAGTTATACAATTACTTGAGATAGTCTCATCTGAGACTCACCCTTTCTTGCCACTAAACCCTCATCTTCCTTTACAAATACTCCTCTAATCATATTCATACCCAATCCTATATATCATTATTTTTATGCAGATTTGAAACAACATTTTCATACTTTTCCCTACCCAATAACATGTGTAACTTATTGCATGTTGACCTGAAACTTTGAGAGGATAAACTATACAAATTGGACAAATTATTTTTGTTGTGTATGGCACTTGGAGTCAAGTGTGTCTCTAAACATTGTGAGATTTCCTTATTCTTTAAGTGTTCTATCACAATTTTATTTGTCAAAGATTGAATTATGGATTAAGCATTTTCTCACAATTTTATTATGAGTCAGTTTTATTAGGAATCAATGATGGACAGGTTTTAGATTCTAAGAAGAAGTATATGCAGTGGAGACTAGAAGGGATTTTTGTGGAGATTTTCTAGTGTCTATATACATACAAGGGTTTCTAGATTAAGTACCAGTGTAGAGATGATGATTCAGTAACCTACGTCTATAAAACCTTCACAAATATCCCTTCTTTGGCCTCCACTCATACCTCTTCTCAGAATCTAGAAACTTTGGATATTGTTTCTCATCCATGCATGAAATGTTCTAGTGATCGTATAAAATTACTTTTGCGAGATTGGGATTAATTATGAGAAGGTAAAAAACAAGATAATATTATTGTATCTTTCATTTATTTTATCCATTCATATTTTCTACCTTCTCTTATATTGGATATTGTACAGTGTACATAAAGGCAAGGCGGTGATTATTCTTGACGATCGATAGGCATAAGTCTTCCAGGCCTTACCCAGTAGCTAGGACTAAAGATAGCAGAGCTCAAGAGACCATTATAGTTGCTCCCTATCTTTGGTCCATATTACTGACAAAACATTTTACATTTTGTTAGCTCATCAAATGCGTCGATTTGAAAGAATTTAATGGATGATATTTTCATGTATAACGTACATTATTTTAGTTTGACGCTAAATGAATTTATCTACTTCGTGCACTTGTAAACTATGAGGATATCCATAAATAAGCATCCCCTCTCGTGGCTTGAGTAATGTAGGCCATGGAAGGAGATGCTTCTTTATCACTGTCCTCATAGTTTACAAGTGCACGAAGTAGATAAATTTGTGCAACATCAACTTAAATAATATACGTTATCATGAAAATATTATATTACATTCTTTTAAATCACCTCATTTGATGAGCTGACAAAAGGTAAAAAAAATTTTCAGTATATGGATCAAAGACGGAGACCAACTATGATGGTCTCTTGAGCTCTATTATCTTTAATGTGCATAACCATCACTTTTTTGATAGGATTTATATTTTTTTCAACATCACCACTATACATCTAACGACTTTTCCTATCAGACACTCACTACATATATATCACCTTCCCAATAGGTATAACATCGAAAAGAACCCCATTTCGATATAATTATGTGACAAGAGTGCTATACATCTGATGGATCATCTTGTCGGAGAGTCGTTGCCTATTTGTTGCACTTCTCACCATTATAATGTCAGAGAGAGTCCCTTTTCAATAGATATTTGTGACAAGAATGCCATCTTTCCAATGGGTTTTCTTGTCGGAGAAGTGTTGCATAGGTATCGTGAATCTGACAAAGGCTTCAACAGATATTTGTTAGATTTTTTATAGATATACTATATGAAATCCCATATTAAAGTTGGTATTAATGTGGCATGTTTTGATAGAAATGATGTTGAAATATTGACGGGTATCACTTCCATTGCAATTTCCAATGCAAAGATGTCGACGAACACATCTGTCAAATTATCGATAAATAGGCATTTCAAATCCAAAAAATGGTTGTCAAAATATGGCCTCAAATGTAGTAGTGCATTGACCTTATGCAGTTCAAACTACTTGTTAATGGACATAGACTCAAACTCTACAACAAACTAGTCAGTCGTGAGGAGTTCCTGTAGCAGTTCCAGCACAAAAATGACACACTCACTCCTACAAAAGAAGCATTTGGGTCTCCCACCCAAATTTCTACCAATTCTTGATTTCCATCAAGGACTCCATAATAAAAATTTCACATTGTGTGAAATTATTTCTCCATAATAAACTCCACCTCACCTTCTCTCTCAACCACTTTTTGATACCATCGCATCACTTCATCAATGTAGGTTATCTTTTTCAGAACACTCTTCTTGTAGCGCTTGCATGGTTTGTGCCACATACCTTCATACATATTTTATTTTATTCATTATTTATTAGGAATACATGTCATTTTAATTTCTACTCTTGCACGTCTTGGCCTGGTGGGACCCATGTCTTTAACTTAGTTGGGGGGAGGGAAATATTCTATTTTTCAAAACCTTCAAATTAGCATGTAAAGAATGAATTTCTTATCTTTATGAGATGACTACCACCATGTATTAATCAATTTGTCATTTTTTTATTGTATCATCATGCCTGTAAGGAATTAAAGATATTAAAAGCTAAAGTTTAACTTCTAATGATATGTTTGTGATGTGTTCAGGGTGGCAAGACTTGACACTAGTGAACTATTATGAGATTTGATGCATTAAAACAAGTGGGAATATTATTAGATTTCATGCATTAAACAATTTTAATTACTTGAAGTGAGTAGCATTTTCTACACCACCTTTTTTGTTTGCAACGTCCTGTGCCATAACACTTTGAATCTTGATTTTCCATTGTTGTTTTCTGTGAAAACAACAAGTTTCTGCAAAAATTTAATTTTTTTGTTCATAACAATGGGAGGAGATCTTTAGAGGCATGAGCCAATGGATCACAGATTTTTGTTGGGTGATGTGTCCAGCTGTGAAATGTTCAGAAGGAAAGGTCCGTTGGACTACTTCTTGAGTCTCAAAGGGTTTGGTGAAGAAGTTTCTCTGCAATTTCTAAGCACTTTGAAGGATGGATTTGTAGTGGTCAAAGGTTTAAAATTTGAATTTACATAGGATATTGTGGATGAAGTGACTGATTTTCCACATGAAGGTGAACAGTGGACTAAGGACCTTGACTTTCATTTGGCTAGGGCTCAATTTTCCTTGCACGGTGACCCTCGGCTAGACATTGATAAGAAGTAAGGCACTTCTAGGTTGTCCTTACCGTTGGAATTCATCTAGCCAACTACATTCATCATCTAATACCTCACCTATGAAGGATGCTACAAGTATTTACAGGGCCTACATTTCAAAATTTTGAGTCATCTTTGGCACGATACTAGACTGGTAAATTTACCCAACTTCCTATTGAATATTGAGAAAAAGCAAGCTTCCTTAGTTCAGTCAGGAAAAGACCAGCCTGTTTCACATCAGTGTTTGATAAAATTAGTTGTAGAAAGTGAATTAAATAAGCAATTGATTTGGACATGGGATGAATTTCTACAAATGAATGAGATAGAACCTAAGATGGTCGGCCCTAGAGGCCAGGGTATTGGGCGAAGAGAAAACATAGCCACTGGGGTTTGTAAAGTCATCCAAAGGATAGAAAATGTTCCTGAAGCTTCCCCTTCCACTTCTAAACCATCCAAGAAAAGAATTTGTAATGTTGGTACTGTTATACACTAATTTTGCACCCTTGTTTCAAGCTCTCTTGGTCTTGATAACTTAGTATAACATGGTAATCATCTCCAGGTGTGGGACCTATGCTAACTGAGATGAGACCTCTAGGTTCTAGGCTGGTTCCTCTTGGATAATCACCTTAATTTTCTCTTTAACAGGAAAGTAAATCTTGAGGGAAAAGGGATAAAAGGAATGCATGAAAGGGAAATGACTAGAAGCAAACTATCCTACTAGGTGATACACTGAAAAGATTATATGAATTACAATATAGAGTATGAAATCAGTGCACAAGCTTAGGTCTAAGAGATCACAACTCACTGAATAGGTTTGCATCAATATTTCATAGAAGGGTCTTCAATAGAAAGAGGCTATTTAGGGAAAGAGAGAATTTCACAAACAATAGCCTTCCTAAGAATTTAGACACAATCTATAACCTGCAAACAAACATTCACCTCTACAACTAGGTATATGAATGAGACAGATTGTCAGGGGGTTGAAGTATACCCACAAGATCATTCAAATCAAATCATCCATAGGAATACACATGAATTGTAAAAAGAAATAGGGATCAGAAACCCTAAGATATTACTAAAAACATACATATACTTAATCCATTAAGAGAAAATTTAGACAAGAAAGCATAGGGACAAAAAGAATGTCACAAAATACCTTTGCAATGTCTAAACCTCAATGAAAGGTTACAAACTATAGGAGCCAGAGGCAAAAAGAATGCCTCAGATAACTCCTAAGAAATAAAACCTCTCTTTTTCAAATTGTAAACTCTTAGCTCTAAAAGCTCCAAAAACTAATATATACACCTCCTTTATTGCACACAAGTAGGAGCAAAATATCTAATTAGGATTACATAAATTTTCATAGAATAATAGAAAACCCTAATTCTGTCATTTCTGATCATAAATGCATCCTTGAAAATATCTTGATCGATTAGATATTTGTTTGCGTGTCTGTTTCATTGCTATATCTTCCTGCAGACAAGCCGCCTTGATCCATCTACCTCTCTACAACTCAGGGTCACCATAACTATTCAAATCTGGTACTTCTCAGATATTTGAATTTAAAAATATAAATGGTCATAAGTGGTGCCAAGCCTTTATCTTTATCAATGGCTGATATTTGAAGTTGATCTCATTTTAAAACATGGTCGTAGATCCTTCAACTTTACCTGGGCACCAGTTCTATTCTTAACCCTAACTCATCCAGTGAATATGTGACTAAGGCTTTCTATTAGTCACTAAGTCTCCTAACCTTTTCACTAACTCCAGCTTATTCCAGTGATCACTCGACAAGCGTTGATCCCTATTGATAGTTGTTGAGTCTCCCGAAGTCTTTGGAATATTCCTTCTCATTAGGAGGTTGCCCAGTTGAAGAGAACCTCGTAGTCATGAAATAGAAAAGAATATTCTCCCTTTATTGTGCAATCACCCTACTAAGCTCATAAACCTAGGCCCATCCTACCACTTGTCACTCTTTCATTTGCCTTCAACTGCTCTATTAGCTTTGACAACTGTCAACTGTTCTGACATCAGTCTACCTCATCCTGACCTAAGGTATATCTGGAGATCATGTGACTACATACAACTCCAAGTCTCATGATAATTTTTTGACCTTGGGTTTGATCATGAGATCACCCAACTGAAGTAAAATCTCATAATTAACCTCTGCTTTTAAATCCGAAGATCTAGCGACTAGCCTTCAATCTCTAAATCGCCAGACATCCTAGAATATTCCTTTCTTGTTATGAGATCACCCAACTAAGGAAAATCTCACAATCTCTAGATAAATTGGAATATTCTCTTCTCATTATGAGATTTGGAGACTGAGCCTTAGATTTTGAATCCCTGAACTAGATTTGGAGACCTAGCGACAACACTTAAGTCTCTAGGTCTCAAGACATCTTAACTTAACTCATTACCTTCCTGAGACTTCATGACTAAAGGGAAATAAATGTTGGAAATTTTTCTAAAGTGAGTACATAGATGTTGTCATTATGGCAACATATGATCCACATGAAGATCGCACAGGACTGAGAGCAAGTATAGCAAAGTGCATTGCAAATTTGTCTAAGTGTCAAACAGTGTTTTCACCAGTGCACCAGGATACAATTTGTGTTTGTGACATTGATTGGAGTAAGTTCAGTTCTTGAAAACTTTAACATAGACTCTATGATGACTAATGATGACCCATCTTAGAGTGCAAGTCAGTACGGCATGTACAGAATTAGTTATGACAGTTTTACTGAAGACAGTGTTAAGCCGACAGGACAGAATATGAAGGCAGAATTGGTAAAGAGTTAAGGGATTATTTTGTTTATCAAAATAATGACTTAACAATATAAAGGGACAACATCCTAGATTTTAACTCTTGGATAAAGATATATGGAAGCTGACCATGTAAATTTATTATCTTTAATAACTTGTATATATGTAATTGTAATTGCAAGAAGAGAAGAAATGATGTAATATTGTAATGATATGATGTGAATGTAAGAGTAGTGAAAAGATATTGATGCAAGTAGCATAAGGTTATATACCTTAATCCATTTTGTAATAATTATACATTTTACATTACTTGTTTGGGCAATGGGCTCATCTGGTAATCAAATTTTGTATTGACAACTCCTAACAGGGTTAAGGCTTCTAACAAGGCCTATAGTCCCTTAATCAGGACTGATACACTATATGCTTGTAATAGACTCCTAACAGGGTCAACATCCTTAACAGGATACTTTTGATTAGTGGATCTTTGTGGGTATCATCCCCATCAGGGTTTTCCCTTGGCCAAGGTTTCTTGAGTTCTTTATTTCCATTGCTATGCATATTGTTTAGCTTCTTATGTTATGCATGTATAAAGATAATCTGTTATATCCATAATTGGGAAAAAGAGAAATTTTGTAGAATACTGATTCACCCCCCCCTCTCAGTATTCCCTATTTCTAACAATTGGTATCAAAGCTTAGTTACTCAGAGAAGAATCATTGAAGGAAAGCCTAGCAGCTTGAGTAAGATCTCTATGGATATGGATCAACTACAAAAAATCTTGAAGAAGCTCTTGAACAGATTGATATGCTTACTGATGAAAGAAACACTATGAAAAGGAAATATGATGATGCAAAGAACCTTATTGAGAAACTAAAAAACAAGGTAGAAGATCTAAAATCTAAAAAGGAATCCAAAATTCTTATTGAAGATTGTGATGACAACTTAGAAAAAGAAAATGTGATCCTTAAACATGAACTGAAGATAGCAAATTTGAAGCTTATTTTGAAAGATGGAAATGACAAAAATGAAGCAAATCTGAGATCTGAGAATGAAAGGTTGAAGATTGAGAATGAAGAATTAAAATCTAAACTTGGCAAAGTAACATCTAAATTTGAGAAAGTAAACTTGCAGCACGCAGAACTTGAGAAATACAACAAGATTGTGAAAGGTGAATTGACTCAATCCAAACAACAACTTGAAAGGCTATATTCAAATAGTGAGAAGATCGATGAACAAGTATCTTATGGAAAACCATCCTATGATAAGACTGGACTTGGATTTAATATATTCAGAACAAATGATGAAAGCAAGGAACCAGATCTGAAAGAATCTGAAAGCATAGATAAGAAAAAGTCAGATGAGATCAACAAATCTGAGGACACACCTAAAGGAGAAGAACCACCTAAAAGAGAAGAACCACCAAACCAAGAAGAATCACTAAAAGATATGCAAAGAGAATTCAAATGTAGATGTTTTGGTTGTAATACTATTGGTCACATGAAGAGAGATTGCACAGATAAACAATTTAAACCTCTTAATGGTTATTGTTATAATTGTCATGGTTTTGGACATAGAGCTATTGAATGTAGAAGACCTAAAGTTATTGAGAATAATTATGGTAGTAGAATGTTTAGGAATACTAACAATGCAGATAAGAGACCTACTGAAGACATGAACAAAAGAAATGAAGTAGTATGTTATAGATGCAACAAGATTGGACACATTGCTAGAAACTACAGATCACAAATCAATCAGCAAGGACCAAGATATGGGAACAATGGAATTGTTTGTCAGATATGTAACAAGATTGGACATACAACAAGGTTTTGTAGAATGAACAATGGAGTTTTTCATCCTAACCCTAACCCTAGAAATCATGCAAGAAGTAATGAAGATGCAAGTAACAGACAGAAAGGTTGTTGTAGTAATGCAGATGAAGTGAAGTTTGTTAAAGGCACAGATCAAGGAGACATATTCAAAATTGAAGGTAATCAAAAAGGTGAAGTATCAAGTGGTAAGAATGAATCCTTACCTAACCTAACTCAAAGCACTTAATTTATGATAATTGCAGTAGATTAGGAACTTAGAATTAGTGTAGAAGTAGATTTTCGATGAATTAAGTCTTGTGTAGTTAATGTAAGGTAGTTTATGATGTAATAATGCTATGGTTAAGAGCACAAAAGAAAATATTATGTTTTTCAAGATTGCAAGAAGTTTTAAGTTTTGCAGGATAGCAAAAACAACTTTTTTGGAAAGAAGTGGCAAAAGAATTGAATGCGATGTCAGATCTAAGTAAGATTGAAGTAATAAAAGGTTATGATCAATGTTATTTGATTATCTAAGTGAATTGAAGTGTTTAGGAGAGCAAAGAATAGAGATTGGAAGCATTTTGCAGTGATTTGGTGAAAGATTTGAGCTCCAAATCTATGAAAGCCCTAAAATCATGAACTTGAGGTATTTATCTTGACAAATCTTTGAATCGGTATAAGGAATTTAAAGTAGTCATGGATGTATCCTTAATTCACAATATCAGAGATAAGAATAGACCTAGAATGAAGAGGGAACCAGTAGAACCCTTGGAAGAAGATGATCCTAGGTTAGCATTATCATCCATACCAGATGGAGTTTTGCACTTAGAACATGTGAGAAGTTATCTTGGATGCAAGTTAGAAACTGTTAGTGATAGTGATTTTACCAATGAACATATGAACATTTACAATCAGGACATGTCATTAAAACAAGGCTATGAACATTTGAAAGATAATGAGATTGTTCAGTATGCTTTGAAGTATGAGTTTGACAATGAAGAATGCACTAAGATCATTTTAAGAAAAATTCACAATGGGAAGTTTTGGCTAGAGGATAGAGTGATAGACATTATAGCTGACTTGATTCATGAAGTCACAGGTTTATCTAAAGTTGGTGCTATTACTTTAAATGAGAAAAATAGTCATAGACAACACAGGTTCATCCTACAATGGCAGAGGAATTGTGATTAGCAAGATCAAACAACATGATGTTAGATATTTATGCAAGTACCTAACAACTAAGTTTTGTGCAAATTCTAGAGAAGATGATATGGTAGCTAGAATGGTGCATATTGCCTATTTAATGTGTGTTGACAAAGTGCCAGTTGATATGTGTCAAATTCTGAGAATTTAATTATTTGAAAACTTGGAGAAGATAAAGAAATCAAAGTATGCACAATTTAGATTTTCATCCTTAATTACATACATGTTTTTCCACTCATTGAGAAGATTTCCATACACCATTGCACATGATTGGAATGATGGACAAACTGCTATGGAAAGGATAAATATAGTATATTTGAGACATGTTATTGACAAAGTAAATGAGAGTGCTATGTTAGTAGTGAAGACATTTCAGAACATGGTAACTAGCAGATCAAGAATTCCATAGTCACTTGTGAAGAAGTATAAGAATGATATATGTTTTATGGTTGACACTGACTTTACCTATATTGAAGTAGTGGAACCTAGAATTGAGTTCATAGATCCTCTTGGCTATGAGATATCTGAGGATGAAACAAAAGAATATGTTGGCAGATTACTTAAAAGTAAATTGGACACTCAATGTAGCAGATTTGGAACTTTTGAAGAGAACTTAAACTTGGCAAAAGCTATAATTGAAGAGAAGCAATCTAAGAAGAGAGTTGACAGCACTATCAGGAGAATACTAAAAGATACAGGGATGTCTGAACAAGAATTCTTAATAGAAAAATAGACAGCAGTAGCAATCAGGGATATTAGATAGAAAGAAGTTTTGATTGTACCACCCTTGTCATCCAGTGCAGCACAACAAGAACCTACACAAGTCAAGGTGAAAGTAGAGGAACTAGAAAAGGAACATGTAACAACTAGATCCACTTTCTCCACAGCTAGCAAGTGAATGAAAGAAATTGCTACTGGACCAGGAAAGAGACAGAAGACTATAGTTCAACTAGTACCAAGAGTAATTGTAGAAGTAAAAAGTGATGACTCTACAGTTAAGAAGAAAGCTTGGAAACCTAAAGTTGAAAAGCTTAATGAGCAGATTATTGAAAATGGAGACTTTACCAGAATGAACAAGTACTACAGTCTTTATGATTATTTAGACAGACTTAATTTGGAGAATTCTATTGTGAAGCATATGATGTTGGCAAACAAGAAATTTGATTCTATTCAAGGTCAAATACCTGATGAGTTGTACACCAAACTGCTAAATAGAAAGTAGAGAGCAACTGAAGAAGACACCAATATCAGAAAGAATCTTGTGAAGAATCTTTTTGATGTGAGAGATGATGAACACTTGGAGAAGATATTGAAGGCCCTAAGAATCCATTTGAGAACCAAAAGGAGAACCATTTTGATTATGGGAGGCAGATATGAAGAAGTTAATTCAGATACAGAGCAGGCAATAATCAAGGTCATGGCAAAAAACATTGGAGAGATATCAGTTGCAGCAGAGCAAGAAGTTGAAGCTAAACAAGAGGATATTCCCTCTCCTTTAGCTATTAACATTGAAGATGAAACCATGAGTATTGAAGGTACCAAGGTCACCTTGGATACTAATGACAATGTATTCAAGAACTTAGCAAACATTGTTGACAATTCGGCTCTTGATGAACTAGATAGAACTGAAGAAGCAGAGTAGACTAAATCTATCAGTGAAGAACCTAAGGAGACTAAGATTCAAGAACCCATTTCTTCCATAGAAGACATCAGTCTTACTCCTGAGACTAGAAAGAAGAAAGAAATTGGACCTTTGTTTGAAGATTTAGGAAAAGAAGTTGATGATGATGATCAGTTGGAACTGATCACTTCTTTGAATAAAATCATTGGCAAGAACAAGAAAGTGAAAAATCTTGAAGGGAGTCTGAAGGACCTTACTGAGAAGTTACAAACCATTGTAACTACACAAATCATAGAGGCAGACCCTTTGGAGAAAGCTAAGAAGGTAATGAGCACTTTTGACAATGAATTCACTAACCTATCTGATATTGCAAAAGTGAGAGCTCAAGTAGCTTATGAAGCTAAAATGCTTTTGAACATCAGTCAAAATATCAAGAATGATATTAGCAGTCTTGATATTTGTATCAAGAACTTGAGGAAACATTTGGAGACAGGAAAATCATTGTACATATAGTGTACAAAACCAGAGATTTTGACAGCAGAAGAGGAACAGAAGATCAACTTGAAGGAAGTAGAGATTCAGAATGAATGTAACCTTCTTTCTAGACCTAATGTGAAGGTATGTGATGCTAAAAAGAAAATTTAGAAGCTTTATGATGAAATAAGAATATTGCAAGATGAGAGTAACAAAACAATGAGGAGACTCACTCTTTTGAGAGAACACATCTCTATGAAGTTGAGTATCATTGAAGAGCAGTTAGAAGAATGTCTTACAGCTAAGACATCCTTTCAAAAATTCAAATTTGACAATCTCCAAGCTTGTCAAATAGTAGCTTATGGACTGAGCACATTACTTAATGTGGCAGATTCCATCAAGAATTCATGGGAAAAGGAGATACAAGCTATGAAAGCTGATTTTGCAGATTGTGTTGCAAGCCTACTGGCTTTGCAATAAGAAAATGAAGGTATAATATATTTTTTTTTGGATACAATTTTGTAATCCTCCCTACCTTATTTTGTCATTGTTGTCAAAGGGGGAGAGATATTAAAGCAGAAAATTGATATATTTGATAAGGATTGATACTCTTAGGGGGAGTATTGTATTAGAGTTTATATTTTGAGGAGCTATAAGGATAGTATATATATTCTATACTATGGCCACAATTTTGATACAATTTTGAGATTTTGACTTGTACACTTAGCCAATTTTTTCATATGTTGCCACCAATGAAAAAGGGGGAGATTGTTGGCAATTTGGCTGAAGTGAGTACATAGATGTTGTCATTATGGAAACATATGATCCACATGAAGATCACATAGGACTGAGAGCAAGTATAGCAGAGTGCATTGCAAATTTGTCTAAGTGTCAGATAGTGTTTTCACCAGTGCACCGGGATACATTTTGTGTTTGTGACATTGACTGGAGTAAGTTCAGTGCTTGTGCACTTTAACATAGACTCTATGATGACTAATGATGACCCATCTTAGAGTGCAAGTCAGTATGGCATGTACAAAATTAGTTATGATAGTTTTACCGAAGACAGTGTTAAGCCGACAGGATAGAATATGAAGGCAGAATTGGTAAAGAGTTAAGGGATTATTTTGTTTATCAAAATAATTACTTAACAATATAAAGGGATGAAATCCTAGATGTTAACTCTTGGATAAAGATATATGGAAGCCAACCATGTAAAGTTATTATCTTTAATAACTTGTATATATGTAATTGTAATTGCAAGAAGAGAAGAAATGATGTAATATTGTAATGATATGATGCGAATGTAAGAGCAGTGAAAAGATATTGATGCAAGTAGCATAAGGTTATATACCTTAATCCATTTTGTAATAAGTATGCATTGTACATTACTTGTTTGGGCAGTGGGCTTGTTTGGTAATCAGATTTTGTATTGACAACTCCTAACAGGGTTGAGGCTTCTAACAAGGCCTATAGTCCCTTAATCAGGACTAATACACTATATGCTTGTAATAGACTCCTAACAGGGTCAACGTCCTTAATAGGATACTTTTGATTAGTGGATCTTTGTGGGTATCATCCCCACTGGGGTTTTCCCTTGGCCAGGGTTTCCTCGAGAACATATCATGTGTTATGAGTTCTTTATTTCCATTGCTATGCATATTGTTTAGCTTCTTATGTTATGCATGTATAAAGATAATCTGTTATATCCATAATTGGGAAAAAGAGAAAGTTTGTAGAATACTAATTCACCCCACCCTCTTAGTATTCCCTATTTCTAACAATAAAGACCCGACATAAACCGTGGTCAAACCTAGAGAATAATCGACTAGAGTATTCTCATGATCATTGAATAAAATCTTAACCATGAGTTAGATCATGAGAATATGAGACTGCCTTCTCACTTAATCGCTGAAAAAAACTTAACCTCTCCCAAGACCTGACCACCAACCATCTGGAGAACACGCGACTAAGGGAAACTTAACCACCCACCTAGTCGCCGAATGCTAAGGACTTGACTGCTAGGAATAAGAGATCTCACGAATGCACAGTCACTTGATCACTGAAATAAAGACTAAACCACCCTGAAAAACTAGAGATCAAGTGACTACATGCTTGAAGAACTAGGCCTACCCTGCCAAGTGTCACTACGTCATTTTCCCTCGACTACCTCCTCAACTCTGACAACTATTGACTGTTCAACTTAACTCAATTTTCCTATGACCATGGTATATCTAGTGAATGTCTGACTAAAATAATCTCAGAGTCGCGTGAACTTTTTCTAACCTTGGATTTGATCATGAGACCTCTAGACTAAGGGCTTTCTAACTCAACTTTAACCTCTGCCTTTAATCAAGCAATCACGTGACTATGTGTTTAATCTCCAAGTCTCTTAATCATTTGGAATATTCCCTTTTCTATTTTGAGATCACCCGACTAAGGCAAATCTCATTGTCACTTGATAGAAAAGAATATTCTCCATGGGTCTCGCAACTGAGAGACTAAGCTTATAAAGCCCGGGCTCGCTAGAGACATGTGGCACCTTGTTATTGCATCATTCTTCACCTTGAGCTGACCACCTCTTGACCACGATCAAATCTGGTGACTGGGCGACTGAGAAAATGCTAAGTCTTGCAATCTTTTCATAACCATGGGTTAATCACAAGACTACTTAACTGAAGGGATAATCGCTGAGTCGTTGAATGAAAAAGGAATATTCCATCCAATCGGGAGATTAAGAGATATAAGGTAGTCACGGGATTGGGAGATAGAAAGGCATATTCTTTTGAGCTTTAGAGATCTCATGACCAACCTTAACATGGAAAAGTGCACATGGAGAAAAGGAGACTTAAGTGGCTGAAAAAGTAACAGCAAATTAGAACAGGCCATAGGGTTTTTTACCTCCAACAGTCACATTTTCAAATTAGAAGGCTATCAGACCAAAGAGTTGAATAATTGCAGAGATCAGAGGAAAAGGCACAAGACCATGAAAATTTCTCAAGGTTTTCAACAGGATTTAAAAGTGAAGACCTCTGGATGGAGCCTAGCCTATGGCCAAAATTGTATGGAATCAAGAAATTTTGGGTAACAGGTACCTCCACTTCTAGAAGAAAGATAAATAGAAATAAAGAAATTACTAATATCTCTAAAACCCCACCGTCTGTAAAGACTAGATCCACCTCTAGGAGAGACAAGGGTAAAACTGTGGAGACAAAAGAGGGAATACCAAAGCAGCAACCTGGTAGTGATAATGATAATGTTGATGAAACCTTGCATTCACATGGGGAAGAAACTCTAGAAGAACCTCCTGTAGCAGCTATAGAGGAAATGTCCACTAGAAGGAGGAAACGTACGAATCCTCCATACTTGTCCACAACCCCCATAAGGAGAAGTGCAAGGCTTTCTGAAAGAAATAGGGATGTTGATGTTCCCATTCCAATTGTTAACCTAGAATCCTTTGAATCTATAAAGAGGTCCTCTTTTAAGGAAATGTTTCAAGAAAATATAGCTAGTGAAATTGAATTCAACAACCAGAATCTACAAATAGAAGTTAACCCTAGTGTTAACTATATACTGAATTATTGACTATGATGAAGATTCTGAGGAGGCTAAAGAGTTTGTAGACAACTCTGCTAGGCAATACATTCATGGTAATTTAGAAGATTCTCCTTCTGAAGAGTACCCTAAATTTGGAAAAGATATTATTGAAGAAATGTTAGAAAAATTTAATCAGGATGGATTAGATGCGTTGGCTAGGGCAGTAGTTGAATCTAGTGAGGAGATAAATGCTGTGAAAACCCTTGTTTTGTGGAAAGGAGAATCCTCCACACCAAAAATTATAGTAAAAATCCCTCACCTAGCATCCAGATGGACAGATATTCTCAATTAAGAACCCTTACCACTACCTGATTTGTCTACACCCCTAGCTGTAGGAATACATTTATATCAATAGTTTTTATGGGAAAGAGCACAATGGAAATTAGAGAAGGAAAAATGGAAATGTACTATTGATGAACAAAGCCACTAGTTAGAACATAAATCAAACCAAATTGAGGTTTTGAAGAAGAGGATTGATCAAATAATAGATCTGATTCTGGAAATCATGGCATGCAAATCACCATCTCTAGTGTACACACTGTTCCTTAAGGAACAATTCATTAATTTTAAATTGACAAGAATTGTAGAAGGGCTCAATCCATTTGTTTCAACACCCCATGAATTCTATGATGCATTACAATCTGCTCCAATGCCCTTGAAAAATTTATTGTGTGAACTATATCTACATAACTTGGCAGTGCCAGATGATACAGAGCGAAACTCACTCCTTTATGTAGGAGATGTTCAACTAAGAGTAGTTATGTCCTGGATGCAAAATGAGATAAGAAGGGAGCACCAAGTTGCACCTTATAGAAATAATGAGATGAAAACTCCCTTTCTTATGAGGCCTGAGGTTCAACATTCCAAGCAGACATTTCTGGACTGGCTTTCTATTATAGTAAACCTAAGCGGAGCTAATAAAGTGTACCTAGTAAGAGAGAAAGCTTATGCAAATTGGGATCAACATTCATCTCATAATATTGCAATAGAAATTAGTGCTTCAAGGTAGAGATGGATACGAATCTCACATTATCTGAAGGCAAGGGAACCTCACTCTCCACATAATTTAACCCTTTCTACTAGAAGAGTCCCATGGTACATTATGTTGGGAAGGACTATGCTCAATTACTGGTTTCCATTAAGGTTTCAACCTCCTATACTCCTACAGCCATTACTAGCAATGAATGATAGTGTTGTAGATCATGATATGACTACAAAAGTTCAGCGATGGGAAAGGCTCAGGGGAAATCATGGGTATTTTGATTATGTTAATAATGATCCTAGAGAGAAGACAACTAGTGACTTGAGACTGCGTGCCAGAATCTGTAACTTCATGATTGTTGGGGACCAACAATAGAGAAGTTGGGGGGAATGATGAGCCTCTAAAATGCCATCTTTCTAACTTATTTTTATCTTCCTTTCAAGTAGTTTATTTGCAAGCATACATGAATTTATTCTTTTTGAGGCATATGAACTTATAGTTTATATGTGTGTGTGTGTGTGTGAAGACACAAGTGTGGATAGTTTAAAGACTTGATATTCTATTGAATTAATGGATAGGAATGGTATAATGCAGTAGTTATACATGCTAATGAATGTTTCCTTGCCTATGCTATGTTTTGGGCAGTTCCCTTCCTGTAGCCATAGGACTTGCAAGAGTGTTAATTAGAACTTTACACATTATTCCTAATATTGATGATGAGGATATATAAGTATATGGAAGGTTGTGTGTGCATTAATTATTTTGTAGGTATTTATCATGGGCATTCAAAGATCGACATTGTAGCATTGGATAGTCAAAGCCAACCATTGTTGCAAGATCTTCGCAAGCGAAGCAAGTCAAATACCATTTTCTGTTGCATGCAATGCACGGATTTAGTACCCTCAACATGATATATTCCTAGAAGATTTATTCATGATTAATGCTATTTCTGTTCTGAAACTTTATGAATCTGTAACGATCCCCATTTATGGAGTGATCTTAGATTTAGGAGGTAGTTATAGTTTTCCTTCCAATAAATGACTGTTGTAACTCTTTAGGAGTTAGTCAATTTTCTATTGACTGTGGCAATTTTTTGGAAGTGTATGGGGAATTTATTTTTCCCCATACATTTTCCAGAGACTTGTAGGTCTCAATTTGCTTTTTTGTGTCTTTATACATAGTTTTTTTTTGTTTCTCTTCTTTAAATTTTGTTTTCTACAAATTGATTTAGAGAAATTTTTTGGATTGATTTTGACTATATCCTATGCTCTTAATATATGCATGATTTCTCTATTTAATGACTTTCTTAACAAATGTTTTTTTTAATTTTAAAACAAATTTACTCACTAAAAGGAGCAGATGTAAGTTAACAATTTATTCTATTCCTATCATTGAAAATATGGAATTTTATAAAAGTGTCAAAATGAACTATTAAATAGGATTTGTGTTTCATAGTTTTGAATCTATTAAGCTATCTACCTTGCAATATCAAGATAAGTCTTCAACTTAGTTTCTCTTCATTTCCTATCATGGGAATTACAATAAGCATCATAATGAAGAACAAAATGTTTGTATCATGCAATAGTATGAAATACCAAAATGAATAAGTTTTCTTCTTTACATCATGATAAGATTTCAATACACAACTACACAATAATTAATTGAAGAGAAAGTTCAATTTACAATACTACAAGTATGCATTTACACAATAACAACAAAATGAGAAATTCCTCCCAAAGCCATCCACTTGAGCAAAGTCTCCAAACCTGCAAATAAAGAGGGTAACCATGGAGAGATCGCCTCCCATCCAAGGTCTCAAGGAGACCACCCCCGATCTTGGAGAATCAAGACTAAATGGGTATATACGACAACAATGTATACAAGCATATATACACAAAACTACATATACTCCCAACCATGGCTTCACAAATGGGTTTCTCAAACCCATTGAAGTAGGGTGAAGGTGGGCTTTTCCAAGGAGGAGAATGCCATACAAATTTATATTTCTGACAAAAGTGTTTCCATGCCTTTCCAAGGCTACATTATTATTCCTTCCATATACAATTTTTGTCATTTCCATTCCCAAAATAGAAGGATTTACAACATGGCTTCATGGAGCCCATACCCCATGAAATTATCCCTCTTCTACAATAGAAGAGACTCTCACTACAATGGAGAGCCCAACTAACCCCTTCACCCAAGGCTACTACTCCCCTTCCCAAAAGGGTGAGTGATGCCTTAAACTCCCATGAATAAGCATATCAACACAAAGAAAAACAAAAAAGGAGATTCAATCCATAGTCACTCATACCCAACAACAATCAACAACAAAACATTTACATAGTAAGGAAAAACATGCATTTCTACACGAACATTCTACAAAAAATTATCTTCAACATAAATCTACAAAACAAAGAAAGCTTCTTCATGGAAAAACCACCAACCTTGGTCCAATGCAAATGAAAAAATGAGGTTGAGTAGAGCCCTTATTCCTTGTATTTTTCCTTTCTCCAACCCTAAGTGTCTCTAAAATTAGAGAGTGGGTAAACACCCACTAATTCTCTCCAAGTCCTCTAAAAAGACCTCCAAAATCTTACTGATCATCAAGCAATAAATGAGACATGACCCCTAATCCTTGGCCTTACCTCTTGTCCCCCCCACTCTTAATGGTGAGTTTAGAAAGGAGTGTGGAACAAGTTAAAATGCATGTGGCCATTTCCATTTTTTCCACTCTTGAAGAGTAGCCTTTTTGGAGGGCCATAATGGTGATCTAGACCTTCCCAAAGGTAAAAAATAGCCCCCAACTCAAGGTAACCCCCTAGGGTTAGCTAATTTTGGCCAAAAATACACTCTAGGGTCACTTTTAACCCCTCTAAAGTACCTTTAAATTTCAAATCCGAATTCCAACTTGATGTGATCCCTACAAGAAATCTACATACAAGTGGGATCATTATAATATCCTATTAGGTTGGGTGATCCTTGCCAAACCCTAATTGACATGTCACTATCCACATGGACATTACAAGTGTCAAGTGACACCATATAATACACATCACATTCACAAATGACATGTCCAATTAATAACATGAATTAATCTATTAACATACATACAAATTACATTTACAAACAGAATCACATTACAATGAGGTTTCAATCTCTTCATTAGATTAAACCTTGGCTTACTCAATTTCACATATGTTTAGCCCCGATTCTTTGAAAAAAATCCATGGTTTACTTTCCTGCACACTAAACTCGAGCATTAGTAGTCCAAGGAAATAAAATCACATGCAAATATATATTAAATTCATAATTGGCAACATTAGTCAATATGAAAAACTCCATTCCTGATTTCACTTTTCATTAAAGTAATGTTCAAACATAGTACCTTCATAAATCATCATAACATATTATCCATGCTATTTCTTAACTTAGAGAATAATCCATGAAATAATCACATCTAATCATGATTAAGTCTTTCTCATCAAATCACATATCTAAGCATGTATAACCAAAATCAACAATATGTTCTAGGTCCTGATCCACATCAAAATGTAATCTAGACAATATAATCATCATCATAAAACATAATATCTTGAGTCTCCATCAGAATGATCAAAAAGTGTATCAAAGTATCAAATCATAAAGTATCAAAATGTGAATGTGTCAATAGTGCTATAATGGCTCAGGGTGAGGCCTCACATCCTCCCCCTCTAGGCATGAACTTCCTCCTGGAGTTCATCAAAATGGTATGGGTACTATGATCTCATCTATGCTGCATCCTCCAATGAAGTTGTGACCTCATCATAACAATCCCACTAGACCCTAATCTGGTCCAGCTCTTTGCCTCTAAGTGCTAGGGTCCACTGGGCTAAAATGCTAATTGTCCATCCGACTCCACCTGCAAGGCATCCCAATCTATAATGTGAGATTCATCATAAATTTATTTCCCTAGTACAAATACATGAAACACATCATGGATGTGTGAGAGGCTAGGTGGCAACACTAGATGATAAGTAACTAGTTCTATCCTTTCCAAGATCTTGAAAGGTCCAGCAAAGCAAGATGCTAACTTAGAGCCCTTTCTCAAATGGATTGGAATCTTATGTGGGCACACTCTTAAGAAAAACCTATCTCTGACCATATACTCTTGATCAACCCTCTTCACATCTGCATACTTCTTCTATCTATCATGAGCCACTCTAAGACATTGTCTAATCAAAACCACCTACTACTCCATATCTCTAACCAACTGAGGTCCAATAGATACTCTATCTTCAATCCTATCCCAACTCAGTGGTGTCCTACATGGTTTACCATACAAGGCTTCATACGGTGACATACCTATAGAGGAATGATGCCCATTATTATAGGCAAACTTGACTAGATGAAGGTACTCCTCCCACTTGACCTGATAGTCCATCACATGCATGCACAACATGTCCTCTAACACTTGGTTAACCCTCTATGTCTATACATCTGTGTGAGGGTGGTATGATGTGTTTAAACTAAGCCTAGTGCCCAATGCTTCCTGAAGCTCTTTCCAAAAGGAGAATGTAAAAAGTGAGTCTCTATCTGAGATGATCTTACGAGGAATGTCATGAAGTATGACAATGTCTCACAAGAACACCTATGCCACTGCTAACATTGTGAATGTGGTATGAAGGGGTGAAAAGTGGGCAACCTTGGTCAATGTGTCAACTATCACCATGATGGCATCATGATGATGAGAGGACATAGGGAGGCCAATAATGAATTCCATGGAGATAGTATCCCACTTCCACTCTAGTATCTCATGTGGCTACAGGAGCCCACCTAGATGATTGTGCTCTGCCTTCACCCTCTAACACTCTAGACATCTAGCAACTATGTTGGAAATCTACAATCTCATGCCTAGCCAATGATACAACTATCTCAAATTGGCATGCAACTTCTTAACTCCCAGATGGGCTGCATAAGGTGCTCTATGAGCCTCTAGCACAATGAACTCCCTCAAATCTCTGGTAGATGGTACATAGATACATCCCCTATGATGGAGTAGTCCATCAAACTCCAGTGAATACTCTACAAATCTCCGCTCAAGAGGTCTTTGAGAATGGATAGAAACCTCCACATACAACCCATCCTCTGGAAAGTAATTCAAAATGCACTCTCTTAGATCTGTACTAGAATTCGTAGATGAGAGCTCATGTCACCTCCTACTCAAGGCATCTGCAACTACATTCTCTTTCCCCTTGATGTAATGAACATCAAAATCATACTCACATAAGAACTCCATCCATCTCCTTTGCCTAGCGTTAAGATTAGGCTGCATAAAAATATATTGTAAACTCTGGTGATCTAAATGAAGCTCAAATTGGTGACCTAGAAGAAAGTATCACCATCTCACTAAAGCATGAACCACCGTTGTGAGCTCTAGGTCATGAGTAGGGTAATTAATCTTGTGATTCTTTAGCTTCCTAGACTTGAAAGCTATAGGATGACCATCATGCATAAGCACCTCTCCTAAACCATCCAATGAAGCATCGGTGCATACAACAAAGTCTGTCAAAGGATCTGGCACTGCTAAAATCGATGCACTAGTGAGGGCTCTCTTGAGTTCTTGAAAAGCTCTCTAACACTTCTCCATCCACTCATACTTCTTCTCCTTCCTCTAAAGGGAAGTGATGGGATGAGCTACTCTAGAAAATCCTGCCACAAACCATCTGTAATAACCTGCTAAGCCCATAAAACTCCTAACCTCAGTGACACTGGTTAGTGTTTGCCAATCCATAATAGCTCTAATCTTCGGTGGGTCCATGGAGATCCCATCGTTGGATATAACATGACCAAGATAATGCACCTTGAGTCTAAAGAAATCACACTTCGACACGCTGCCATATAATTGATTCTCTCTCAAGCACTACAAAACCTGCCTCAGATGCTCCTCATGCTCCTCCTCATCGCAATAATATATCAAAATGTTGTCAAGGAACACTACCACAAACTTATCCAAGAATGTACGAAATACTCTATTTATGAGGCTCATGAGCACAGCTAGAGCATTCGTGAGGCCAAATGGCACCATGGTGAACTCATAGTGACCATACCTCATTCGAAAAGTAGTCTTATGGATATCACTCTCCATAATCTGCAACTAATGGTGCCTTGACTTCAGATCTGTCTTCAAGAATACTCGAGCACACAGTAACTGATCAAATAAATCATCGATCCTGGAGAGTGGATATCTATTCTTAATTGTTACTTTATTCAACTACCGATAATCAATGCACAACATAAGTGATCCATCCTTCTTTTTCACGAAAATCACTAGTGCACCCCAAGATGATACACTAGGCTGAATATGTCCTTTCTCTAAGAGCTCTTCTAACTAAATCTTGAGCTCACTGAGCTCATGTGTGGTCATCCTATAAGGTGCTCTAGTTATGGATTCAGTTCTGGCACAAGGTCTATATGGAAATCAACTACCCTAGGTGGAGGCATACTAGGAAGTTCAGAAGGAAATACATCTGCAAACTCCTAAAGGATAGGATAATCCTCAAGTGAGGGATCCCCCTTTGAATCCTCCTCTCTATTACTAATGATGATGGCAAATAACTGATATCCCTTCCACATGCACCGCCTAACTTGCATAGCAAAAATCATGCAAAGATCATCAATGCACTCAACCCTCTTCTGTCAACAATCCATCTTGGCACTGTGGGCATATAGCCAATCCATGCCAAGGACTACATCATAAGAACCCAAAGGGGAAATGTGGAGATCAGACATCATGATTATGTCACTAATCTGAATCTAGCAACTGCAGACTAAGGAACTAACAGACACCCTAGCTCTTGAGGCTAACTCAACCTCCCAAATGACATCCTTTCTAACTACCACCAACCTGCAACACTCCACTACATATGGATATATAAAGGATTTTGTGGCTCCTGAATCAAACAAGATAGAAATACTGATACCCTGAATCATACATATGGCCTTTATGACCTTGGCTTGATGCTCAGCCTGACAGTTATCAACTGCTACAAATACCCTGTGAGATCTACCCAAATCACCTATTGTCAGTCTGATGTGGCTCCTCCCTCACTGCCTATTGCCTATCCCTATGGACACTCTCTAGCTAGGTTTCCCATACCACCACAAGTGTAACAAGGACCACATGTCTATATTTGAACTCCTTGAGGCCTAGACTGTTGCTAACCCCCAGTCCTACTAGATCCACTACATCCACCCGTAGAGGATTGTTGAGTCCTAGATGGCTATGTGTAAGGGCCCATGACCTCTGATCCTACCTATGATCCTGAGACTGCCACTATTTGGGCTTAGATCCCTATTGTCCCTGGGATGATTTCTACCTAGAATCCTATTGTGGTCACTATTGTGATTGTTGGCCCTTGAAGGACCCTGATGAATGAATTTTATTCCCCTTCCAAGGGGGTCTCTATTGTCCTGACTATTGTAAAGAGTGGTTTTGGTGTTGAGACCAATCCCGAGACTCTTGTCAAGTATGGATATCCTCGACTATAAGTGTTGTCTCAACTATCTCTCTAAATGTGGTAGGAAAATCTAGATGTACTATACCATAAAGAGACATATTAAGTCCCTTAATGAAACAATGGATATGTAGTTTCTCATCCTTCATATAATCCATGTATGGAAGGAGCTCAAGAAACTGACTCTCATACTGAGTCACTGTGAGACCTCTCTACTGAAGATCATGAAACTCCTCTATCTGAAATGCTCGGAGAGGTATCTCTCTCAGAAATGGACCACAAAATACTCCCAAGTGAGTGTGTCAATATCAATGCCACCCATGGCCTCCTCCTGCTACCACCAAGTAGAGGCTCCCTCTCGAAGGAGGTGAATGGTGAGTCTCGCCTTTAGATTGCTCCTATAGGAACGCAATCCAAACCACTACTCTAAGCTCAAAAGTCATGCCTTTGCTCTAACACCATCATTAGCTCCTAAAAATAGAGGTGGATAGAGGTGCAATAACTACCTGATCATCCCCAATGTCACGGGTCTCTCTCCCAACTACACAAGCACCTAAGTCACGTAGGTGCTCTATCTATTATACAGACTCGGCCTCAAAATCTGTGTGGCCCTCAGACTATCTAGGTGGAGAGCTCCTACTTCTCACTCTAGTAGCTATTATATGGCCCTCTGAGGGCTACTACTCTACCTACTACACCATAGGTGGTAATCTCTATTGGATGATGCCTACTAGATTCTACAATACAACAAGAATATCCCAGTTTGGATTAGGAGGTGGCTCGGGTGGGGGAATTTGAGATTCCCCGGGAACCTCTACCTCCTGCTCCCTATCTAAATGTACTGAAGGGGTACACCTATGCCCTTGTCCATGCCTATGACCATTGTGTGTGATGACAGGCATCCTACACAATAGGCAAAGTTATAAGTGAAATGTGAAAGGTCTAAGGTCCTAGTGTTGAAAACTATGCTCTGATACCAAATGTCATGCCCAAAATAAACCAACCAAAAAGGCAACAATTTTTTTTCAAACTAGTTGTTTGATGATAATGTTTAGTGATTCAAAGGATAATTTAGCTATAGTACTTAATCCAACCATACCCTGGGGATTCCAAATCAAAAAGGTAAAAAAACAACTAACAACTACTAAAGGGGTTATATTGGTTTATTGAAACTGTGATCGTGTTTCTTAACTAGAAAGGTCAACGTTTGAGTTTGTCTGAAACTTGAATTTAAATGTGAGGTAACACCCCCGTAAGGTTACTATGATATGAAAGGAAAATATTCATCTCAGTTAAGGATGTGAGCATTCATAGAAAGGGACTCGTTAGATAATTAAAAAAATACCCATACAATTAACCTTATACTATAAATTTATTTATCTACTTATATGTTTATATCATAACTAAAAGTTTAAAATGATAATTCCTTACCTAAAACCCCAACACCATTGTTTTAATAAAAAAAAATGTCATCAATTACTAAATTTAATAACCTAATTATACCTATTCAGTCGGGTTAACTAGGGAATAGCCCGCCCAGCTTAAAATAAGTCTAGAAAATTAAACTTATTACATAAATTAAACTACATTTTTTTAAGTTTGATTAACATGTTTGAAATTAATAATAAGTCTATTATAACCATAGAAAATAAAATAAAATAAAATAATATTATCATACTATTTATTTAATAATAAAATGGGCTATTTAATTATTAATCAAATTATTATAAACATAAAAAGAAATCAATTGTTACATTTTAAATGAAATTAAATTACTTTTAATAAATAAAATAAATTTAATAATAAAAAGAAAACATAAAACATAAAAAATAATAATAATAATAATAATGTTTTATGCTCACCTATTTCTTTTTAAGTCCCCGAGGGGACTGCGCTCAGTGGGGCCCGCATGCCATGCAATGTGGTACCCTGCAGGGCAGGGCCCACACTGCCATGGCAGGTGGGTACCCTGCCTTGATAGGGCCACTGACCTGCTATGTGCAGGGGGTCCGAGGGGTGTGGGGACCCCTCCCGCTCCCCAACTTAATAAATTTTTTTTTTTTTAAATTAAGTTTTCCCTTTTTTTTAAATTTTGTTTAAGGAAATTCCCCTTCCGTGAAGGGGATAAAGTATATTTTTTTCAGGTAAATTTTTAGTGAGTTTTAATTTATTTTTTTTGTATATTTTTTTTGAAGCTTCCCTTTGCTTCTTGGGTGGTGACCCAGGTGGGTCCCACCCAATTTGGCTTACTTGGAGTTTGTAATTTTTTTCTCTTTTCCTTCTTTTTTTGTTTCTTGTGCTTTTTGCCAAGTGGGTGAAAATATTATTTTCTATTGACTGTGGCAATTTTTTGGAAGTGTATGGGGAATTTATTTTTCCCCATACATTTTCCAGAGACCTGTAGGTCGCAATTTGCTTTTTTTTGCCTTTATACATAGTTTTTTTTTGTTTCTCTTCTTTAAATTTTATTTTCTACAAATTGATTTAGTAAAATTTTTTGGATTGATTTTCACTATATCCTATGCTCTTAATATAGGCATGATTTCTCTATTTAATAACTTTCTTGTCAAATGTTTTTTTTTTAAAACAAATTTACTCACTAAAAGGAGCAGATGTAAGTTGACAATTTATTCTATTCCTATCATTGAAAACATGGAATTTTATAAAAGTGTCAAAATGAACTATTAAATAGGATTTGTGTTTCATAGTTTTGAATCTATTAAGCTATCTACCTTGCAATATCAAGACAAGTCTTCAACTTAGTTTCTCTTCATTTCCTATCATGGGAATTACAATAAGAATCATAATGAAGAACAAAATGTTTGTATCATGCAACATTATGAAATACCAAAATGAACAAGTTTTGTTTGAAGAAGCCTTGATAAGCACTTGAGAGGCTGAAAATCTATACAGTAACACTTCCCTTAATCAACAAGAAGTATTGATTGAGGATGTAATAGAAAATAAAGAAGGAAAAAGAAAAGAAATAGAAAAAGAAGAAGAAAAAGAGAAAGAAGCAGAAAAATAAAAAGAAGAAGAAATAAAAGGAAGTGAGCAAATAGATGAGCCATCTGTTGAAATACTAAGCAAAGTAAAACTAGAGGTGGTGGATAGCACTCCTATCACTCCCTCAACAGCATTGTTGTCAAGTTTGACACCTGACACAACTAGTTTGGATTCATGGGGAGAAGAAGACCTGATCAAGTTCAGTGTCTTAGCTATGGAGAAGGCCAAGGAAAAATAGGTGATGAGGAATCCCCTCCTTGTAGAATCAGTAAACATCCTGAACAACTTGTTACAAGCAGATAAGAAAGTGTCCAGGGTACACTCTGTTGATGATGTAAGTGTAATTCTTTCACAGTTCAAGAGTAATTTCTCTAGCTTGGAAAAATCAGCATCATTAGTTGTAGAGGATAAATATATGCAGAAGAGATTAAATGAGTTGGTCAGTAACTTCTCAATAGACCTTAATTCACTCAAAGTTGGACAAAAAACATTGAAAGAGTTTGCAGCAAAAGGAAGAAAAATTATTACTGACTGTATGAATCAAGATAAGTTGACAGCCAACCACTACAATGAGATACAAGAAGCAGAGGCCTTGATTGAAAAGGTGAGGCAGTCAGTAGAAAATCCCTCTACTAATATAAACATGTGCAATAATGTCTACCAAGGACAGAGATATAAGATTGAAAAAGCGGAGAAAGAGATGTCAAAGATAAGGGCAAGGAAAACATAGCTAAGGAATGCTCTTGCACCCTCACTAGATATACTTAATCAGAATATCAAGGAGATAGATGCCACCATGGTGACATATGATCATGGTCCCAACACAAATTTGGAGAAGATGGAGAAGCTACAATATGCACTATGCACCCATCTCCAGATTGTAAACTCATTGATCACATTTTGGAAGAAAGAGATCCAAAACCTACAGATAGCATATCCAGATGTTCTCACACTGTAAGTAGTTGTAGATAAAGTTTTGAAGCACCTTTTTCATTAATGTCAAAGGGTGAGTATGTATAGAATATGGGTTATAGATATTTATAAGGAGATATAAGATAGAAGTTTATGTATAAGGGAGATATAAGACAAAAGTTTTTTGTATTAAGGGATAGTTAGCAAATCTTCCATATTCCTTTGTTTCCATCAATGACAAAGGGGGAGATTGTTGGAAAGTTGGCTATACTAGTGTATATGACTTGATATAGTGTTTTCAATATGGCAAAAAATTCATATAGTAGTTTGGAGTCAGCGCACTTGATGAGAAGATCAGAAATTGGCTAAGTGTTGAAGACTGGACAGTGTACAGAGTACCTGAAGCTCAGAGTATCAACGCATGTGTGTATGATTGAGTAATGGTATGTGCCCTAGAAGATAAGTTGGTTAGAGTATATCCATGCTTAGTCTATGAGTGCATGATCAGATATGCAAGTATGACAAAGTTATAGATAGTTGAAGTTACACAGCCAGTGTGTGCCAGAAAAGAACACAGTAAGCAGCCGACTGTTGGCATTTTGATTTGTAGTTATATTCTTATATTGTAAAGGCTATGCACCTATTTTAATTAGGTTTCCAACATTTAATTATGTTTTTTTTTAAACACACTTGAGCCAATTCAATTGGAAGCGTTGTATGTAATCAGTTAAAGGGTTGACCTAGTTATTTATTTTGTATGCACATATAAATATGATATGTGCCCATTGTAATTAGTATGAGAGTTGTTATAGAGTTGAGATAAGTAGAGAAGAAGTGTGCAAAGAGTTGATAAGATGTATTAGAGCTTTGCATGAGGTCAAAGCATCAGCGCATCAAAGGAACTAATCAGAGAAGCAGTGTCACAATGACATTTCATCCAATAGATATAGTGTGTATATGAGATCAGAAGGTTGCAGCCTTCACCACTTGAGCAATGAGCTCTAGGACAGTGCATCCACACCCCTAATATGGTTTATTGTAAAAGATTCCTAGCAGGGTCTGACCCTTGACAAGGTCTACTGTACTTAATACATTGTAAAGAAACTCCTAACAGGGTTAAGGATCTTCTAACAAGGATCATAAAACACTAGTACAAAATATTAGTGGGTGTCAATTCCCACAAGGGTTTTTACCTATTTGCATTTCCCCATAACCATATTGGTGTTATGTGTTGATTTCATGTTTCATGTTTATGTGGATGTTCATTTCAGTACTTAAGTATTTAATTTTAGTTTAAGATTAAGTAAAAAGATAAAATATAGTGAACATTGATTCACCCCCCCTCCCTCCCTCTTAGTGTTCCCATTCCTAACAATTAGCACCCACAAATGATGTGTTGAAAGTATTGTTATCCTTGTTAGAATAAATAGCCCTATTAGGAGCATGTTGAAACATTATAGTACATAGTCCTTGTTAGAGGATAGAACCTATTAGGAGTCCATAAGAAAGGGAGGGCTCACTACCCAAGGCTCACTACCCAAAGAAGGTTAAATCCACCTTCAGAACTCACTATTCATAGCACAAGTGTATATGAGGAAATACACAATCCTTTTGAATTGTTTTCCAGCAACTGTCTTTTCTTGATCAATTCCAATGAAATCCACCAACAATCCTCTGCTTTACATACAATAGAAACAAGCTCGTAGCTTTTACAAACTTTTTATATCATCTTCTTCACATCCATATCTTTTCCAAAGAAAAGATCTTTCATTTATACCCTATTACAGTTCTCATGAACAAGTCGGCCCATAAGGCTTTCCTAGTTAAAAAAAATTACATGCACCCTTGCTAAGATACACACCATATCTAGAATAGGTATACATTGATTACATTACAATAATTAAGGACCGACATCCTTAATTTAAGTTCACCATCCATCTTACACGCTATATCTCTATAGTTGGCTTCCAAATAGGTCACCTGTAGAACACACACCACAGATGACATCACCAAGCGTTTCATACCTTGCAGTCACTAGCGAGCATCCTTCAGTACCTTGTCTATTGTCCCTCAAGTTTTCATACCTTGAACCCATATCATCTAGAAGATATACCGGAAACACAAAGACTAACTCTAGCATTTCTAACTGTCATAGTCTAGTGACTAGTTTTCACCAAACAATCTGTAACTCATCCAATATGAAATGTTACATGATGCGATCTTATTTCTTACTTAGCAAAGAGACAAACTTTTTTCCAAGGAAAAATGCACCACTGCTAGTACTCTTTCTGTCATCAATATTTCTTGCCCAATCAGCATCAGTATAAGCATGAAGTTCAAAGCTATCATTTCTGTCATACCATAGGTCATAGTCTATGGCTCCTCTCAGATACCTCAGTATCCTTTTCATAGTAGCTAGATGTGTTTCTTTGGTTTTTGCCTGATATTTAGCCACAATTCCAATATCATTAGCAATATCTGGTCTGGTGTGGGTCAGATATTGTAATCCTCCAACCATTTATCTATACAAGGTCTAAAAAATACACTTTGACTCATCATCAATTGCTAGTTTATTACTAGTCACCATAGATTTTCCTATTGGTTTACAATCTTCCATTCCAAATTTATTTAGCAATTATTTGAGATACTTAGTCTGAGAAATAAAGATACCATTCTCATTCTGAGTTATTTGAATTCCAAGAAAGAATTTCATTTCACCTATCATGGACATCTCAAATTCACTTTCCATTTCCTTAGAAAATTTCTTAAATAGATCCTCATTACCTCCAAAGATAATATCATCAAAAAAGACTTCTATTATCAAGATTCCATCTTCACTAGTTCATAAATACAAATTATTGTTAGTGTTACCTTTTCTGAATCCAAGCCAAAGCAGGTACTTGTCTAGCCTTACATACCAAGCTCTTGGAGCTTGCTTCAGCCCGTAAAAAGATTTCTTTAACTTACACACCATGTATCTATCTTCACATAGAGGAAATCCATCAGGTTGTTCTATATATACTTCTTCAAGATCCCCATTCAGAAATGCAGATTTCACATCCATCTAATATACCTTGAAGTTATTATGTGCAGCATAAGCCACAAACAATCGTACTCCTTTATTCTAGCAACATGAGAAAATATTTCTTCAAAGTCTATGCCATCTTGTTGTGAGTATCCCTTACATACTATTCTTTCTTTGTTTCTTACAACAGTTCCTTCTTCATTCATTTTGTTTCTAAAAATCTATTTAGTTCCTATTACATTTTTGTTTTTAGGTCTATGAACAAGTTCCCAAGTATTCTTCTTCTTTATCTAATCTAACTCTTCTTTCATAGCATTTATCCAAGATTCATCTCTACATGCTTCATCTAAATTTTTTGGGTCAGCTTGAGAAATCAAACAAATTTCTTCTCTAACCTTTGATCTAGTTAATACTCCTTTTGTATTGCCAATAATTTGATTTTCATGATGGTTATTCTTTACATACCTCTATGTTTTAGGAGCCTCAATAGCCTCACTTGTGTCAACACCACAAGTCTCTTTTTCACATTCTGTCTCAACAAGTTCTTCTGCAGCAGTTGTAGCTCCTTTGATCTCTGAAATCTAATTACTGTCATACATTCTTTCTTGTATCTGAAACTTTTCATCTATCCTTACATTGTTACTTTCAATCATTTTCCTCAATCTCAGATTGAAACATTTATAGGTCTTTCTCTTAATAGAGTAACCAAGAAAGATTCCTTCATCACTTCTAGCATCAAATTTTCCTATCTCATCATCTCTCTTGATATAACACTTACTACCAAATATTCTAAATTATTTTACAGTAGGAGTATTTTACAGTAGGAGTATGATCAAACCATAATTCATAAGGAGTCTTACTTGTACCTTCTCTGATTTGAATTCTATTCAATGTATACACAAATGTTCCAACAGCCTCTCCCCAATGTACATGAGATACATTTCCTTCAAGCAACATTATCCTAGCAGCATCAAGTATAGTCATGTTCCCTTTCTCTACTATCCTATTCTATTGTGGAGTCCTAGGAGCATATGTTTGTCTCTTTATTCCATGCTCTTCACAGTATGACTTGAATAAGTCTGAAGTAAACTCTCCACCTTTGTCTGACCTTAGACACTTAATGTTTAAACCTGATTCATTCTCTACTTTTTCTTTGAACAACTTGAATTTATCAAATGCTTCTAATTTTTCCTACAAATAAGTAACCCACATCATTCTAGAGAAGTCATCAACAAAGATTATGAAATACCTTTCACCATAGTATTATTTTGTCCGTGTAGGTCCACATAGGTCTATGTGTACCAACTCCAACTTCTCTCTTGATGTAAATTCTTTTCTTTTGTGAGTGCTATTTTTTTTTCCCATGACACACTCTCTACAAATAGTGTTAGATGGTTTTAGAATCTTTGACAGATCTCTTACTGCATGAGTCATACTTTCCTTTACAATGTTATTAAAATTAACATGAAAAAATATCCTATGCAACAACCAACTATCATCAACCTTTGCAACAAAACATGAGGCTCTAGATGTATTTAATTCAAATACATTACCTCTAGATTTAGTATAGGTTGCAATCAACTTACCTTCCTTACTTCTGATAAACATTTACCATTGACAAAGCTTAATTGAAACTCTTTATCCATTAAGTGTCCAACACTCATCAAGTTATGTTTGAGTCCTTCAACAAGAAGTACATTATCTGTATTAGTCTTTTCATCTAGAGTAGTAGATCCTACTCCTATGATAGATTTAGGAAGATTGTCTCCAAACCTCACAACCCCACCATCATACCTTTATAGCTTAACAAAATTATTTTTATCACCAGTCATATGATGAGAAAAACCACTGTCTATTATCCATTCAGTTTTCTTGTCAAGATGATATACTAAAGCTTTTTCCTCATGCACTGGCTTATCTCTAATAGCAAAAAACTCAATCTCTTCATAATCTAAATCATCATCATCAAAAATGCCTTCACTAACATAATAACATTCTTTGTCCCTTCTAATCTTAGAAAAAATAGGTTTGTACTTAGGAACTCTTCTAGAAATCAATGCAACAAGTTCATCCATCTTTCTTTCTCCTACCATTATCTGTTCCCATTCCTTAGCATATTCGCCAAGCTCTTCTTTTAGGTCTTTAGTGCTGGTGCTCGAAAGTGTAGCCATCTTCTTGTGTGAAGATGCCTTAAATGAAGATTAAACTTTAGGTACAAAATCTCCTAGTTCTACACCTTCAAAAGTAGTTATCTTTGCAATCAACATCTCTCTACTAAAGTTCAGAGTCAGAGGTATAGTTTCTTCAATAGACATAGCCTTGAACTTGTAAGAAAGTGTCAATGATCTAAGGATCTTTTCAATAACTTCTTCTTCATCATAAGTGCCTCCATAGTTTTTTATTCCAACTACATCTTCTGTAACCCTTTGAGCATAAGCCCTAATGTTTTCATCCTCATTCATTCATAGCTTCTCCATCTTTGTCTTCCAGTTTTACAACTTATCTTGTTTGGTATACTTGTCTCCCTCATATAGTGCTTATAATCTTTCCCAAATCAGGTATGATGAATCCAAGTCTTTAACTTCAATATACTCTCCTTCAGAGAGTGCACTGATCAGTGCTTATCTTGAAATCATGTTAAGTGATAATATCTTATTTTCATCCTCAGTAGCTGTAGGCAGCTCATCTTCAAACTTTATATCCACCTTGTTCCTTGTGATCAACCAATAGTCAATGCCTAAACAAAATAGGTGATTCCTCATCTTGTTCTTCCAACTGTCAAAGTTCTCATGATCAAATTTTGAACTATCCTTCCTATAGATCATCATCTCCAAGATCACCTCAAGTTGTTAAGCTTTCTCTCTAAGGATCAATAGCTCTAATACCAATTGTTAGGAATAAAAGTCCATGATACAACTAAGAGGGGGGGTGAATTAGTTGTATAGAATATTATTAAACTTTAAAATTTAAGCAGTAGCAATATCAGATCCAATGAACACAGTAAATCCCTATTGGAAATATTCAAGACTAGCTAGGTTACTAAGAGGGGAGGGGTGAATCAGTAACTTCAAAACTTTTACAAATTTTAGATCTCAACCATTTTCTCAATAACATTAGATTGATAAGCTAACTGTATGTATGAGTAATAGAAAGAATAAAACATTCATAACACTTTGAACATAGAGATTTGGTAACCCAGAAACCTTCCAAATAGAAAGTAAAACTGGGGTGGGGATGAAACCCACTAAACTTCAATACTGGAGTATAAAGTTTACCGGTTAAGGCTTACAATGATCACTTCTAATGATCTACCCTGTTAGGAGCAATAAGGACTGCTAGGTCCACCTTGTTAGAGGATTTACAAACATACAAAGAAGTATGCACTCGGTTAAGAGATTTTTGCAAAGACTATTAAGTCTACCCGGTTAAAGGATTTGGGGCTGATTCACCTGTTAGGATGAAATAGTAGATCTCTTACTTGCAACTGTACTTGCTGATTGAGATTCTCTGATGTACTGATCACCTTCTGTGATAGATATGTCTCTGCTACTTCTTATACTATTGTATCCCTTTGTAATTTGCTTATCTCTACCTTTCTTCTCTTTTTTGCTTCTCCTTTTTTACACTTTGGATATGATACAAAACATTATTTATATATCAATCCAAAATAATTACAAAACAATACCAAAGTCGGCACTAAACAAGCAAACATAAATATTATTGAGTCAGCCCAAATATAGTGACTCAGTTACTGCAAACTAACTCGGTGACTTTCTAATACTCGACATCCACTGCATTACTCAGCATTGTCATGCACTCAGTAGAAGTGCAGGCTCGGTCCATACTAACCACTCAGTTGTAGTTTCGAACTTGGTATATACTGGAGACTCGGTAGATATAGTGTCACTCGGTAGAGACTAAATTCCCTATTTTACCATGCTATCACTCGGTGATGATAACTTGGTAAGCACTATGAAGCTCAGTAAACACTATTCTACTTGGTAAGCACTGTTCTGCTCAATAAACATTGTTCTACTCGGTAAACACTGTTCTACTTGGTAAACACTGTTCTACTTGGTAAACACTATTCTGCTTGGTAAACACTATTCCACTCAGTAAACACACAGAGTCTGAATAAGTGTTGTCACTAATGACAATCATACTTAATGACAATAATCTCCCCCTTTGGCATTAGTGACAAAAACACTTATTGCCCAAAAACAAAAACAAAAATCATGCTGAATCTGTCTCTTTTTTTAAAATTTTTTTATCTTTGTCATACTATTGTATATACATTTCATGTCTCCCCATACAGTATATATACAAATATCTTGTATCACCTCATACTCATATTTCCTATTTATACTTTCTCCCCCTTTCATATCTCATATATTGTATATATGTTCTCCCCCTTTTTGACAATAATGCCAAAGGTGTATATACAAATATTTTACATGTAGATGCCAAAATGTGAGAGAAAATCAGATTGTACCTTACTTATTAATGCTAGAGTTTTATCCCAATTCTCTTGCAGAATCTTGCATGTATGGAGTGCAACTTGGACTTTTGCAGAGAGTTCAATCATGTGATCTACAATTGAAAATTGATTGTCATGGATCAATGTTTTTGAGTATGCAATATGCTTTTGCATTGTATCCATGATGGGAAGGATCATGTTCTGAATATCTATTAATGTTGATCTGATCCTTGCATCTTCTCTCAATAATTATGACTACTTATTAGATAGGAATCTGACTGTCATATGATGTGCAGAGCTTGAACTAGGTTCAAGTTGCAACTTTTGTGCACTGATCTTTAGATCCTCATCAATCTTATTTATTTTGTCTTTGATCTCCTTTGAGAACTCGGCAACATTACAGACTTTGATAAAAAGAGATGTTACCTTGGAATGAGAGGACTCAATGCTAGTCAAAACTGAAGATAACCCTGCCTAATTGATAGCTTTTTGTTGAGCAATGTGCTCAAGAACTTTATTATCAAACTTCTTCTCAGCCTTCTCAAGCAACTTGTCTGTTCCAGAGGAATCATCATTGAACTTGTTAACTACTTTTTCCAACTACAACAAAATGTGTTGAGAGGAATCAACTTCAACACCTATAGCTTCTGTCAAAATGTTCTTGGCATCCTCAATGATCTTATATTCCTTATCTCTTTCTTCTTTTAGTTTCTTCTGCTTTGCTTTCTTCTGGAGGAGTTCACCAACTATTTGCATTTGATCTGCAGTGAGGTTTGCAAAATCTAATTGGGGAATTTCTATCTCCTCATCTAGATCTATACCTTCTACTACACTCTTACTCAAAAATTTTGTACTCAGTTGAGTCTTTATACTTAATGCCTTTGTAGTAGAAATTATTGTAGACACAGTAGGACTTGTAGTGAAAATTGATAAACTTCCAACTGATGGGATGCTAACTAGAATACTTGATAAACCAAAAACTGAAGTATTTACAACTATAGAATCTGAAGTACTTACTACTGAAAAACTCAAAATTGAAGAAGGTACAAAAGACTGTAACTCGGTGGAAGGAGGCTGAAGCTTGGTAGATGAAGTGGTAGCCACTTTTGTTATTGATACATTGAGTTGTGCTAGTGATGATTGGACATTCGATGTATTTGAGGGAGTTGTCACAATCACACTTGAAGTTTTCTCCAGGCTAGATGTAACAATTTTTACTGGAGAGTGAGGAAGTGAGGCAATTATCTCTGCAGCTATCCGAACTGGATCATCTTCCTCAACATTCTTCTCAGCTTCCTCGGTAGCTTCTTTTCCTGCTTCTTTTGTCTTAACATTATCAATCTGAACTATTTCTTCATCTTCTTCATCACTGTCATCTTCAATATCTTTAATTATCATAGTTTTAGTACTCAGTTTTTGAAGATGATAAATGTTTTTCCAAGTAGATTATGCACTCTTCACAACTAACTCTATATCCTTGATCAAAATTAAGCAACTGTTGAATTTAAGTGTCATCTTGGACTCATTTTCTATCAATGCCTTATTTATTTCAGCATTTTTCAAACTTGGCATCAATTACCTTAAGGTTTGAGCATAGATGTCCTTGATAGTTTTCCTTGCATTGGACCATCTCATCTTGATTGGGTTTAATAAAGCTCCTGGGATTTGAGAAGCTATTTCTTCAGGTGAGTATTTCCATCTTCCCATTTTCTCAATAACAGCATCTTCAATTTCCTACTGCTCTGCCTCTGACCTTGTTTCATATTTGAGAGATTTGAAATTTGCATTTCCAGATCCTTCTCTCAAATCCTTAATCTTTTCTTCAAAAGAGGGAGGATGCCTTTTGAGTACTATATCATCCTTGACTTTTCCTACCTTGTCCCTTGATCTTTTCCTTGTGAATACTGCAGTGGGTTGCTCAGGTTCCTTGGTGATAGTTACCTTTCCTTTCTTCTTTACAGGCACTTGTTCTTCTTTACTCTCATCCTTTTCTTCTTCTTCTACAATATCCTCTCCTTTATCCTCGGTTAACATTAGAGGTGTGCTAGATTTCATCTTGGCCATCCTCTTTCTACCTTTGTTAACCGCTTGTGGAAGCTTTATGCTTAGCTCAATTCTTACCTTAGCTTCATCATATGTTCCAAAGTATGGAGCCTTTGGATCAATGGGTTGATTTACTAGGGCTTCAATTATGTCCTTTGTCTCATCAATGTTTACCTCATAAGGAAGAGGTTTTACCCATACAATCCTGGGCCTTACTGCCTGAATATATACTCTATCACAATCAACCATAAAACAAACATCATCTTTATAATCTTCCACCAAATTTAGTGGAATCTCGAATCTATTATTCATCTTCTCCTTAAAAGATTCAAAATAGTTATCCATTATGCTTGTAAAATTCTCACCCATTTTTGCAATATACTCATTTATCTGATAAAGAATAGGCACATCCTTTCTCCATTTTACCATGCCTTTAGATGGGCAAAACTTTTGAGCATAGAAAAATAAACAAACCAATAGCGAGCCAAACTTACATGGATTGTTCTTTGAGGTTTGGATGCTCTCCATATTCTTGTTGAACTATTTCAACAATAGATCTGCTAGGTCAAATGACAGATTGTTCTTCACAATTTTATAGGCTAGGTCAACTGCTTCACATGGAACACTATTCTGCCAACTTGAACTGTATATCTTGTGAGCTATTACATATGTGCCAAATTTTAGTTCTACATCAATAATGTTGTTTATTCTCATGCCTCTACCATCCCATTTAGCTAGGGTTTTCTTTTCCAGCTCTACTCGACCTAGGGTTTTTGTAGATTTTGCCTTGGCAAGCATGGGAAGACTAGTGATTCGGTGAATCATCTTCTTTGATATTTCCACTGGTTGCTCAAGCCAAATTTTACCTTCATGCACTCAGCTTAAAATATATCTTATCCATTTTATCTGGAAACTCTGAGGCAAGTGGGTGATATGTGTCAAACCCTTATCTTCCAAATGTTTATGTTCCAGTTTGAGAACACCATCAACACACAATTCATCATGAACAACATCTATCTCTAGGGTTCCAAGTTCTTGAATTGTACCTCTAAAATGACTGCGAATGTCATTTACAAGAAGTACCTTTGGAGGAATTTGAGACTGAGCTCCACTCGGATCTAGGGTTTCTGCAATCGCAGGCACGAGTTTGAAATCTGACGCTTTCCATTCTCCATGAACTAACATTTCCGAACCTTTCTTTACTTTGGTGCTGGATGATGCCATGGTAGCTCTTCGAAAAAATTTTGTGGCAAAATTTTGCTTTGAATCACTTGATCGCACTTAGAAATTTTTCTGCTCAATATGTTGATATTCATGGTGAAGAATGAATTTGATTTCATGTTTTTTGTTAAAACTTTGTCATTAATGCTCCATAGGAATTAGGGTATAGAATTTGATAGACTGTCATCCACTAAGCATTAATTGCTCGGTGAAGATTCCATAACTCGGAGAACATATTGCTCTGACCTTACTCAGTAACCGAATGAAATTACGTTACTCCCGACCTTGCTCGGTTGAAACTAATACCGACCTTCCAGTGATCCTTTTGTATCTTGCATACTGATTTTGGATCTTTCTTCCTTTCAATTCAGGAACTGTTTGGAATATGTCTTTGAGGATACAGTTCTAGTGCTTTCTTGGAGACTTAGTTAGAATTGATAGAGCCACTCTTTTCATGAGTGACTTCATTACTTGGACTGGTTTTCTCAGTAGGTTTAGGGATCCACTATTGTCTCATCTACTTCTTGATGCTATCTACTTTTGCTTTCTTTTCATCTTCAACTTTGCCTAAATTCATGCAATTTTTAGCTATGTGCCCAAGCTTAGTGCATTTGTAACATCTTATGGTAGTATCCCTTTTTCTCAAGTGATGCCTTACACAATTCATGCCAATGTGTCCATATTCTCCATAGTAATGACATCTACACCAAGTGTTGTAATCCCAACCAAATATTGCTTTCATAATTTATTCTGCTGGATTGGGTGTTTTAGTTCTGCATTCTGATGCCTTGTGACCTTGTTTGTTACATTTGTGACATTTGCCTTCAAATCTTGGTTTCTCCTTGCATTCATTTTCTTTATGACCATGCTGATTGCAATTGTAGCATTTTCCATTGAATTTTTCTTTTCCATTGCTCCAAAATTTGTTTGAAGTATGACCAATTTTGCCATAGTGATTACAAGTGGGTTTCTGATTCATTTGAGTACCTTGTTTGGAGGATTCACCTTCCTCTTTGTATCCAAGTCCTGCTTTTCCTTTTTGCTTATGAAGGTTTCATTCATACACCTGATTCATATCTTCTTGAGATTTCAACATTCTTTCATTGATTTGCCTTTCAGTATCTAGGTCACTCATCAATCTTAAATTGATTTTCTTTTCAGATCTCAGTTCCTCTCTTATATTTTCATTTTCTAATCTTAGAGTCAAGATTTCTTCATTTGCATTGGAGACTTGATTAATAAGGTTTTCTAGCTGAAGGGTTTGATTCTGGATTTCATTATTCTTTCCATCTATTTCATCTTTTATCTTGTTTCTTTGTTCCAAGATTTTATAGAATCTTGTTGACTGAATTTCTTGTTCTCTTTTCAATTTTCTTACTTCTTGCAGAGATCCATTCTTTTCTAGAAGTTATTTTGCTTCATTGTTTGCTTCATCTGAGCTGCTTGAAGGGAAAAAGTCTTCAATCTTTTCTTCAACATACTGGTGGTCATTCATCTGATTTGCAAGTTCCTTCCTTCTCTATAGGGAAAGGGAAAGATGCTCTTTTGCTTCCTTGAGTTGAGTTATGGCCATTTCTAGATCTAGCTTTTCATTCTCAATTACTTTGTTAAGTCTGAATATCTCCATTGTCTTGAATCTTTTCTCAAGCTATCAAACTTTATTCTAAGAACCACGGAGCTCTGATACCAATTGTTGGAAATATTCAAGACTAGCTAGGTTACTGAGAGGGGAGGGGTGAATCAGTAACTTCAAAACTTTTACAAATTTTAGATCTCAACCATTTTCTCAATAACATTAGATTGATAAGCTAACTATATGTATGAGTAACAGAAAGATTAAAACATTCATAACACTTTGAACATAGAGATTTGGTAACCCAGAAACCTTCCAAATAGAAAGTAAAACTGGGGTGGGGATGAAACCCACTAAACTTCAATACTGTAGTATAAATTTTGTCGGTTAAGGCTTACAATGATCACTTCTAATGATCTGCCCTGTTAGGAGCAATAAGGATTGCTAGGTCCACCTTGTTAGAGGATTTACAAACATACAAAGAAGTATGCACTCAGTTAAGAGATTTTTGCAAAGACTGTTAAGTCTACCTGGTTAAAGGATTTGGGGCTGATTCACCTGTTAGGATAAAATAGTAGATCTCTTACTTGCAACTATACTTGCTGATTGAGATTCTCTGATGTACTGATCACATTCTATGATAGATATGTCTCTGCTACTTCTTATACTATTGTATCCCTTTGTAATTCGCTTATCTCTGCCTTTCTTCTCTTTTTCGCTTCTCCTTTTTTACACTTTGGATATGATACAAAACATTGTTTATATATCAATCCAAAATAATTACAAAACAATACCAAAGTCAGCTCTAAAAAAGCAAACACAAATATTACTGAGTCAGCCCAAATATAGTGACTCGGTTATTGCAAACTAACTCGGTGACTTTCTGATACTCAACATCCACTATGTTACTTGGCATCATCATGCACTCAGTAGAAGTGGAGGCTCGGTCCATACTAACCACTCGGTTGTAGTTTCAAACTTGGTATATACTGGAGACTTGGTAGATATAGTGTCACTCGGTAGAGACTGAATTCCTTGTTTTACCATGCTGTCACTCGGTAAACACTGCTCATCTCATCACTCGGTGATGATAACTTGGTAAGCACTGTGAAGCTCGGTAAACACTGTTCTGCTCAGTAAGCACTGTTCTTCTCGGTAAACATTGTTCTACTCGGTAAACATTGTTCTACTTGGTAAACACTGTTCTACTCGGTAAACACTGTTCTACTCGGTAAACACTGTTCTGCTCGGTAAACACACAGAGTCTGAATAAGTGTTGTGACTAATGACAATCATACTTAATGCCAACAATCCCAACACAATAACATAATATTTTGGTCACGAGGAAACTCCAGTGGGAATTAGAACCCACAAATGATGTATTGAGAGTATTTTTATCCTTGTTAGAAGATATAGACCTATTAGGAGCTTGTTGAAACGTTACAGTACATAGACCATGTTAGAGGACAAACCCTGTTAAGAGTCAAGAAGAAAGGGAGAGCTCACTGCCCAAAGAAGGTTAAATCCACCTTCACAACTCACTATTCACAACATAAGTGTATATGAGGAAATACAAAATCCTTTTGAACTATTTTCTAGCAACTGTCTTTGCTTGATTAGTTCCAATGAAATCCACCAACAATCTTTTTCTTTACATACAACAGACACAAGCTCGCAACTTTTACAAAAAAATTATATCATCTTCACATCCATGCCTTTTCCAAAGAAAAGATCTTTCATGTATACCCTATTACAGTTCTCATGAACAAGTTGGCCCATAAGGCTTTCCTAATTACAAACAATTGCATACACCCTTGCTAAGATACACACGGTATCTAGAATAGGTATACAATGATTACGTTACAATAGTTAAGGACCTACATCCTTAATTTAAGGTCACCATCCATCATACATGCTACATCTCTATAGTCAACTTCCAAATAGGTTACCTCCAGAACACACGCCACAACTGACGTCACCAAGTGTTTCATACCTTGCACTGAGTAGTGAACATCCTTTAGTACCTTGTCTATCATCCCTAAAGCTCACATACCTTGAATCCATTTCATTTGGAAGATATACCAGAAACATAGAGACTAACTCTAGCATTTCTAACTATCACAGTCCAGTGACCAGTTGTCACCAAACCATCTGTATCTCATCCAATATGAAACAGTAAATGATGCGATCTTAGATAGAAGATCACAACACCTTCCTAAACTCTATTCTGACTTCGTAGCATCTGAAACATCTGTACAGTGCCCGTACACTGTGGTAAACAACCTGATCTCCTCAAAGAAACATATATTGACATCAGTGAAAAAAAATAGATGAAAATAGTATGAGTGCCCATTCAGTAACATAGTGATTAAACATATTAAATGTCTCAATCACCTTCCTATGCATTAGCAATATCCAACATACATCTCTTAGATTAGAGTTGTAAAATCCTTTAGCAAGGTAGAGTGAATAAGTATTTACACTCTTATCAGGGTAAATACTCTTAACAGGGTAAGCTATCAGAAGTAGATAATTTTGTAGCTCTAATTAAGAAAAAAATTTAGTGTAGTAGTAAAGTTTTGTGGATGTCATCCCCATCGTATTTTTTTCCTCTGACCAAAGATTTATATGCAAATTTTTCTATTCGGTGAATGATTAGAAATTTGATAAATATTTTTGGAGTACTGATTCACCCATCTCCTCTTAGTACTTAACTGTCCATAATTAATCCACTAAAAATTACCTAGATCCATCTGATTCCTAACATGGTTAACTTGATCAATGAAAACAACATGCAAGTTTGACTTGTTAGGACCTACGAATAATTTTCTACCACTTCAATTTGGTTAGGAATAAGTATGCACCACATCTATTCCTATTTTTTTTTACTCAACTAAGAGATAGTCTCATTCATATTCCTATGAGTCAGTATTATTTTCTCTTTGCAACAATCATTCCATGTTCTTGTGAATGTGTTCTCTATTAGGATCTTCAACATATGACTCTTCACTTTGGTGACATGTGGAAGCTTCATCATCATTTTATAGTGGAGATCCTTCTTCATTCCAAAGAATGGTAGTAGAGGGAAAAATGTTTTCCTCACCTTGGTCAAAAGTGTGAGTGGGCACAATCTCTTCTTAAAATTCACTAGAATTATTAGGAGATGGGTTGAAAATTGGGTGCGCATAAGAAAATGTCATACCCATAAAAATTTACTCTAAAAACACACCAACTTTTTTTTTGATAGGTAATAAAGGAAGAAATAAGACTAAGTTTATGTTGAGGGTTAACAGAGAAACTATAGTTTGGAAAAGAGTAAAAATCAATATTTCCTTTACAATGTTGGTGATAAAGGTTTCTAGTTGAATTAGATCAAAGAAAGGAATGATATCTAGTTAGCGAAGTTTCGATCAAGTTAACCTATCATTCAAGTTCGATCATGAGGGAACCATCTAAAATTTAGCTATGCCATCACCGAATATTTGTCCCCTATGCTGATGCTACACTACAATGAGTTGATTGGATTCATTTATGAAAGCACTGAGTTAGTAAGGCAAGGAATCCATTCAATTATTAAATAGTCGTACAGGTTTATTTGATCATAAAATTTTCTATGATCTACCCCACAATTCTCGCCTATCAGATATGTACATTAACCCCTTAAATGGCTTAAATAAAGACATAATTGTAGAATAATAATTATATCAACTATTAGCATTTAACAATTAATATAATTATGACAAGGTAAATAAATTCATTATTGGATGCTAAGACTAATGAATAGCAAATATCAATTAATTAGTATAAGATATTAATCAATATTTTAATAAATCTATAAATGATATTGTTCACTGTCAAAAACATGTTTAACAATAATCATATATTATCTTTTAATTACTATGATTATTAATAACATATAACTGATTTTTCTTATTAAATAATAATGTAATTAATATTACGAATATATTTATTAACACTATTATGAAATAATAATATTACTTAATCAATAATTTTAAATTATTAATTAAATAGTACATATATTAATTAATTAATAATTATAAAGTATTAATTAATTAATATGATTATTAATTAAATTAATAAATTATAATATACTAATTAATAATATATATATTATATAATTAATAAATTTTAAAATCATGAATTAATAATAATTAATAATAAATTAAATAATTAAAAAAAGGTAAAATAAAAAAAGGAATTTATATTTCCCATGCGCTAGTGTAAGGGGGGAATCCCAAAAGGGATTCACGTGGTCCCCCCCACACTGTCATGCGCAGGGGGGAGGGTACTTGCCCTCCTGCGCCTGGCAACGCCTATGTGGGGACGGGTCCCAAGGAGGTGGGGCCCACGGGTCCCCCTCTCATACTACTTTTTTTTTTTGCAATTTTTTTTAAAAATTTTGTTTTGTAAAAAAAATAGGAAGAGTCCCAACGTGGGTATAAAATGGGATTTTTTATTTATTTATAATATTGCCAATTTATAATTTATTTATTAGGTGTATATTATATATTTTTCTATAAAGGTTCCTTTTCAGAACTTCTTGGGGTGGGATCCCAAGTAGGATCCCCTAAGAGGACTAGTCATCTAGGAGAATAGGTTAGGTCTTGAGATAGCTCTATTTTTTTTTTGTTTAAATATTGCCAAGTAGATAGGAGATAATAATTTTTTATTGACTGTGGATTTGGAAATTGTATGGGAATTTTTCCCATACAATTTCCAGAGACCTATAGGTCTCTTTTTCATTCTTTTGCTTGTGTTGTTACTCTTGTTTTTATTGCTTTTTCAATCTTCTTCTAAATTTAATTTACCTATTAGCTAGGTGTGAAAAGGGTTTATCAATTCAAGTCTAAGTTCTCAAATGGTGTGGGTGATATATATAAGTGTTCCTTTAACAATAAATTCAACAAATAGATTAATCAAATTGATCTCTTATTCAAAGAACATCTAGAACATTTGCAACTACTACTTTCTTTATCTTGTTTAACCAATGACTCAAATTGCAAAATAGTTTCCTTCAACATAATTGACAACTTTGTTCCTACTTATTCATTTCACTAATCAAGATAATACATTGTCATTTCATCATAAAAATAACCATACACTATTCCTTTCTTAAATAACAATTACATCTTTTCAATACTATCTCAAAGAGAAACTTCATGGAAACAACATGTAATATTACTATCCAATGCTTTGAGAAACTTCCATTTTTACATTTGATAACACATTATTCTACAATCTTTGTTTTCATAAGAACATGATTATGCCATATCATAAATGAAACTATCAACAAAATTTACATACACTTCCTCACAACTCATTACAACAACTCTTGATTCAATACATGACTTGGAGAGTCTTCTCCAATACAATAACACTAACAATAGCCTATTACACAAATGGTACATCCATAATATGGAAACCTCTTCAAAATTCTACAAGATTCCAACTCCATCCATGGAGTCTTCAAGCTCCAAATTCCTGCAAAAAAAACTAAATTCATAGGCCAAGGAGTGCTCACCTCCCAACCTAGGCTTCTAAGAAGCCACCCCTGAGCTTGGGGAAACACCACAAGAACAAGGGAAACACTCATACAAACCACAATACTACATCATAAAATAACAACATAAGAAATTTCCCTCCCAAGGTTATTATACAAAGAGTCACAACAAGACTCAATAAGGGTGAAGGTGGAGCCAATACAAGAGGAGAAGCACATCTCATTGATGAGGACTAGCCATCACTTGGCTTCCTCATCACATAGCTATCTCCACAAAAACATAATCTTCACAACTCCTTATGCCCCCCAATTTTTACATAACAAAAATTAGAGATGGCTACATGGAGCCCATACTTGCATGTTGCATCCCTCTCCTATCCAAGGAGAGACTCTACACTCTAGATTGTCCCAACAAATTCCCTTCACCCTCAAGGCTACTCTTCCCTCCCAAGGGTGAGTTTGGCCTTGATAACTCCCTCAAAAAAATCTCAACAACACATAATAAAAAACAAATCTACAAGAACAACAATCTAACTTCACATTTGCAAAAGAAAAACAAGAATCATGCTCTCTACAAGCTCGTGATTCTCTTATCATCTACAAAACAACAAATCTACACAACACAAGATCACAATGCTACAACAACAAAACAAAAGTCACATAATCTCCATTAACACTACAATACTAAACTCACACATTCAATGCAAAGAATAGCAAGAGTTTTGCATACAAGAAAATAGCAACAAGAGAGCATTTTTCCTCTCAACATGATAACAAAACAAGAAAAATAAGAATGAAGTTTCACCAACCTAGAGTCCAATGCTTAATGGAAGATAGTTGTAGAAGAGCTATCCACTTTCCAAGGCTTTCTCCAAAATTAGTCAATCTCCAAATTTAGAGAGTGGGTGTCAACCTTTTCCAAAGGAAGAGGGCCCTCTAAAAAGGCCTCCACACACTCTCCTAGGGATGGGATTTCTTTCCAATTGGATGACCTTCCCAAGTTCTTACAAAGTTTCCAAAAATGGGTTTCCAAAAAGGTAGTCCAAAAAGTTGATTCAAAGACTTTCAATTTAATTGGTTGAAAACTCTACCCATGCACATGTTTCAAAAGTGGATTTTCGTCCATTTTGAAAATCCCACTTTTGGAGGGGTCCTATGGTCAACAAGGGGTTGTTCTATGGTTAAAAACACCCCTTACCCATAGGTATAACTAGTGGGTTCACTAAGATAGGTTCAAAATCTTCCCTAGACACTTCTAAACCTCCTAAAATCTCATGTGAAGCTCAAATCCGAAAATCTATGATATGACAAAACCTCTAGCTCCCTTACCAAGTGATTTTCATGGGGATCCTAAAGGGTACCTTTCTAGGTTGGTGTTTAACCAATCCCCAAGTGGACATGTCATGGCCACATGTACACAACACATGTGTCAAGTGACACAACTAAAAAGACACATCACAAGCCATGTGTCATGTACACTTGGGCATTTACACAAATAACACTTACAATTTAAACATAAAAATCAAATACAATCATGCATCACACATTCACAAATAAAACACAATTACAACGAGGTTTTTAGCTTCTTTCTAGAAGCAACTTTGGCTTAACTGAATTTTCACAAATATCCCTGTGATGTTTCCCCAAATTTACCTTGGCCTACTTCCCTGTACACTCAAATCCAATATCAGTAGTCCAAGGAGATAAAAATAACATGTAAATGCATAGCATTAATAACCAAGTTAATTCATTTGACAATTCATAAATTACATGACATAATTGATTATCCACAACATACATACAACTCATCTTAAATACTTAATTCAATTAAATTCGAACATAAACATTGCATCCATACATAATTCCATTTGCAATTAAACTTCATCATCATAATCATTCATAAATTAAAATTAAAACACACACATGTTTAAGTCCCAAATCAATGTCTCAATATTCATCATATAATCATAATATAATGTCCATCAATCTACTAAGTGATAAAACCACATCATAAAGTATCGATAAAATCTATAAGGCATCAAAATATAATCATAAAATATGTCTATGTCAAAAGCAGAACTGAATGACTATGATAGGCTAGGGGTGAGGCCTCACAGAAAATCCCAATCCAGTCTTATCCTTATACTTCCTTCCATTTGTGTGACTCATAGTTTTAGTAAGAGAATGTTTCTTATTTCTCAAAGGACCATGACCTGGGTAACCCATCCTAGCTAGAAACTCATAGCCTTTTCCATAGATTTTGGGAGAGACCGCAAAAATAAGCATCACTTCCTCCTCTCTATAGACCCACTCCCTAATATCTTGTTCTTATTTTTCATCTTCTAGAGGTACTAAGGAATGGACAAAGGTCCCAAAAAATGCATAGCAGAAGATGAAGGCTTCTTATCCTCTGAAGGTTTTCCATAAGAATGAGGGGAAATTGGGAGCGTAGCAATAAAAATCTAGTCGATATTCCCCCATCCCAAGATTCAAAATGTTTAATTTCTTCTCACAATCAACAAGAGTAGTTTTACTCCCATCAACAACTCTATTGTGTTTTTACTAAGGATTCAACAGTAAGCATATTGATACACATAAAATTATCCCCTGGAATGGTAATCTTAGTACCGTTGAAGGGAAACTTTATGCACTGATGGTAGGTAGAGGGAACCTCTTGCATATCATAGACCCATGGTCTCCCTAGAAATATGTTGTAGGAAAGAGAAATATCAAGAACTTGAAAGACCACATATTTTTCTACTAGACCAATCCGAATAGGTAACACAATCAATCCCTTGGAAGAAATTTCAAATTTTTCATAGGCTTTAATAGTAATATTTTTCCTTGGATCAATGGTTAAATCTAACAATCCTAGCTAATTAATTGCATCGCATCAAAAGAATAAATATTTAACCTAGTGACATTATCTACCAGCATGTGTTTGACTCAGGTTCGATAGATTTGGATTTCAATATATAGGGAAAGGTTATGTGGGTGACTTAAATACTTGTCTTCTTACTCAAAAAATGAAATGTAATGTGGAGCATCAATGTGATTAAACATGGTTTGAAATTGATCAGTATCAATTTCTTTGGGGACACTTTTTATTTGCAAATATTTCTCTAAGATCTCCTTGTGCGTAGGTGATAACTCTAGCAACTCAAAGATTGAAATCTGGGCTGGAGTACACTGAAGTTGATCTACTAGATTATAGTTTGACTTGATGGAAGTAGAGGTTTTTTTGGAAGAGGATGTCACTTGCTTTGAATAATTTGGATCCCTAAGAATAACCTTGGGTTCACTTCTAGTGACATCATTTAGAATTTCCCTATGTGAAGGAGAGTTGAAACCTCTAAGCATAATCATGTACTTACATTCATTGCAAGATTGGGGTTACATGGAAGAAACAATTCCTTTCAATAAAATATTAGGTGCCTCATCAATATATGGATCATAGTTAGGTCCATCATGTTTAGATCTCACCATGTTAAGTTTTTCATTCATAGGTTCAAGCATAAGAATAACGTTGTCATTATTCGTATAAGTGTAGTTGATTTAAGCTCCCTCATCTTTCTTTGATGTTTCTCCTTTTTCATACTTGGGGAGTGGTTCCTTAAAATCCGTATGATCATAATTATTAACAAGACCATCTACTCCAACCTTCCCATCCTCGATAAGGTCTTGAATGACATGTTTCAACTTTATGCAATTGTCAATTTTGTGTCCCTTTTTTTTATGATAATCACAATAATGGTTGTCATTCCACCACTTAGGTTTCACCTCTAATTCATAAGGTTTAGAGTACTCAAGTAGTGTGATAATCATGTTGGAAATTAAGGTCTTAAGTACCACATCATATGAATCTCCCAAGGGGGTAAAATCACATTTAGGCTTAGGTTCCCATGAAGATTTGGCCTTATTGGAATCATTAGATTTTATAGATTTTTGTTGTCTAGTTGTTTGGATAGCACTAGCCAAGTTGAAAATGGGCTCTTTGGGCTTGGGTTCATCAACAACATCATCATTGACCACATGTGTGTTCTTATTCCAAGGCTTATTCTTGTATTTTTTATAGCCATTACCATTTATGGATTTATCCTTGCTTAATGTGATTTCACCCTTTTTGGCCAAATCATCTTCTATTAAAAAATCACTCTCAATCATGTCATTAAAGGTAAAATATAATTTCTTTCTAAGATCATAATGAAACTCGGGTATGAGATTATTAACAAAGATATCAATATTATCGTTCACTGGAAGTTTTCATGGGTATCTTGACTGTAAATTCCTCTATGTTTGTAAGAATGTAACAAAAGGTTCACCTTGTTTTTGTTTGATGTTGCATAGGTCAAGCATTGTCACAGGGTGTTGAATATTGTAAGAGTATTTTTTAATAAACCTTTGGAAAAGTTCATCAAAGGACTTGAGTGGAGGTGTGATATTGTGAATCACTCCATAGCTTGTCCATTTAGACTCCTAGGAAAGAGTCTCATAGGGTGAGTGTCATCACGCACGTATTCCATAGTCAAAGCATAGAATTGTCTAACATGGTCATGTGAATCCCCATTTCCATCATACTTGTCATACTTAGGAATCTCAACATCTCTTGGAAAAGGCATCATGTATAGGCTCTTGTCAAAAGGTAGAGCCCATATAGATTCCATAGAAAATGATGACTTAGGCTTCTCCTTTTCCCTTTTCAAGCTTGACATTTCATTTTTCATGTCTTGTATTTTCTTGATGGAAATTTCCAAAGGCGAGGGTTCTTTTCTTCGAATCAACCCATCAACATAAAAGTCATGGGGGAGTTTCAACCCTCTATAAGATAAGTGCATGAAATATTGATCACCATTTTGATCTAAGGTCTTCAACATGAGTCTTTGATAAAGGTCATCTTTTTGAAAGTTTAGGAGCTCTTCTTCATTAATTTCATTATAGGTGTTGTTGTCATGTTGAGAGTTATGCCTGTAATATCCCAAAAATGGGCTATAGGTTCATTAATCTCTTATATCAACACATTCGAATGAAATCGACATCAAAATCCTAACCTAAGGCACATCTGAACATCATCGAATCCTAATTTATTATCATAAATTCTGCATCAGGGAATATTCCTAGCAATATTCCTATTTTATCTTAATTATCTTTAATTTAATAGTTATTTGGCGATAAATCTTATTTATCCTAAAGTTTGATTAATTGAATATTCTCAATATTTAATTAATCAGATTTAATTCTGCCACTTAATTATTTAATTGAAGTTAATTCTATTTATTCCTAAATTGTATTATTTAATTTTGACAATAAATCTAAAATCTTATGAATAATTAATTAAATTTCTTATTTAATTAATTAAAGCAAGTTGTCAATTTTTAATAATATTGTTTTTGAATAAAAGTTTGATTAAATAATTGATTAACCCATAAATCAATTGTTTTATTTTTCAAAATTAGTTAAGTTGGAAATAAATCACTTTATTATTAAATTAATTCATAAATAAAACATGCACAATAAAAAAAAGCAGACAACTATCAATTATCAATTAAATCTAAACTCTATTTTGAGTTGAACTCTGCTTTTGCATGTTTTTGTGAGTTAATTATCCTTTATTTATAAATAACTCAAAAATCAACCTGAGTTATTTGAGTGATTTATGGCTTTCTTTCATGCATTCTCAAAGCCCTGGATTTCTATAAAATCAAGGCTCAGCTTTTCACAAATCATCCACAGAATCCACAGAATTTGCATACTTACTCTGGAGAATCGACATCTGAAGAATTGAAGCTTCTTGCGAATCAACGATTTTTGTGAGATCAATCTTATTTGCATATCATTGTAGCTTATTTAGCATATCATTGTTAGATCAATTTTCATATAGAATAGTTTCATATCTAGATTTTTCATATTATTGCATCTAAAACCCAAAAATATAGATTAATTGCATTCATTCCATATCTAGATTTTGCATTCAAATCCTTCATTTAGGTTTCGTCAAGGTCACTGATCTCGGTATAATCTGAGAATACATACTCGCATCTACTAGAAGACAGTAAATCGCTTGGTTAGTTTAGTTTCAATTATTGCATGATTTCAATTTTAGCTAACCTCTAATATTTTACTGAGGTGTTGTGTCTACAGCTAGGTATAAATACACACACATCATTTTGGCACTCACTATGGGGCAACCCACCTTTACATGCTGGTTTTGATTATTTTTTTGAAGCTAACTCCCTTGTGCAGATTTACTTGGAGACTAAAATAATAAATTTTCAAATATTTAATTTTATCTCCCAAACGGCTTGGATTTTTGGTTTGAAATTTTTTTTTTAGGTTGGAGACATATCCGGGAAGCTTTGATAAAAAATTTAGAATTTTCTGAGATGTTTTGAATTTTTAATAATTTTTTTTCAAGTTTTCATAAATAATTTATTTTCAGTGAAAATGATCATATTTTTTAGAAATTTTTACATTTTCGGAAATCTATTTCAATTCTATAGGGGGTCCATTATTTGTGTTTTAAATTTGGATGCAATATAATAGCTCAAATAGTCAATTTATAAAAACTAGTCTATTTTGGTAAAATGGGTCTCTAGGGCACAAATGAAGAGATTTTTCTAAAAATTTTACATTTTTGGAAAATTCTCTATTTTTTAGTAGGGGTCTCTATTTTTCATTTCTATTTTTGTGGCTGAAATCATATAAAAAAAATCAGATCTTGTTGACTAGGTCAAATGCAACAAAAAAAATAAAAATTTTGTGATGGGTATGCACTTATTTTTCATATGATTCAATGCATGATATGAGTTTTCATTTGGATTATTTTCTGGTTATTATTGCTCCTAACAATTGGTTTTCAGATCTAACCCTAGGGTTTGCATAAGTTGAATATACCTTGCATATCTTGTTTGCTTGTTTGTTTGTTGGCTTGTTGGAGAGTTTGTGGCTTGCTTGCATGGAAAAGCTCAACAAAAATTGCTAAAATAGGTAAAATCTACTAAGCACATTGTGAGAAACTTAGGTATTCTATTACATCCGATAACACTTCATTTTGGGACATAAAACAAGCTCTCTTGTGTCAAGATTGTGTGACTTTTCTTGCTTTCATATCACAGACTTCATTTTGGGCTCTAAAAAAATGAACATAGATTTGCTTTCAGCACCTTTGTTACACATAGTAAATAGGCCCTATGAACACTATTGATAGCTCTTGAGAGAGTGAGTTTCCAGCGAAACTCTTTTCAATGAAGGAACCCTTGTAGGTAGGGAGGATACTGAGAGAGTCTCACGTTCCACTAGATCCGTGTGTCTTCAACTTTTGATCAAGGCATTCTCTCTCTAGAGAGGTTGATAGATCATAAGGGGTTGACACCATAGATCTTTGTGAGATAATCTTAGTCTTAGCATGTCGGATTAATCTGTCTGCTTTGTTTGGGTTAAAAGTGAAAAGGCTAGGGGATTATGCTCTACTTCCTTTTTGGATAGTACCAGAAACCCAAATCCTTGAATCTGGAACCAGTCTCCATGTGGTATATCTTGTGAGTCACCTTTAGAGAGGGTTAACCATAGTGGACATTCCCTTGATTGGGTCAACCACGTGGATGGAACCTCAAGCAGTAATAGCCATTTTCACCATGGTAGTGACAGCCGCTATATAAATGTCCTTGTGGAAGAAATCTCCACAAGTGTGGTCTCTTGTTGGGCTATCAAATCTCCCTAGCAGATCCTGAAGATTAAGTTCTCAGACTGTGTCAAAACCCCGGTGTGCCTAGATTGGAGTTCACCCTCTTGGATCATAAAAGTTGCAGAGTCAAACCATTACTAAAAACCCTAGTGAGGCCAAATTTTCATTTTCTAAGAATATGTGCGTTAATGCAAAACTTTTTGGACATACACAATTAGCACTTCTAAGGATTAGCACAAATAAGTCACTTGATTGTTCATGCGCAAGGTTGCTTTTTCCCTTGTTCATTGTTTTTAGACATGTTTGAAATCAATTGCTTGTTGTTTTGAGTGCTTGTTTATCTATCTGGTTACTAAGAATGAATCAATCCAGTACAATCTTCAAATCTGGATAGACATTTTTGTGAACAATTTGAAACTGAAAACCTAAAATTTGCAAAATCTAAAGCAAAATCCTTTCTGGTGTCAAAAGTCATCCTAAAATTTCAAAACTCGTATCAAAGCCAAAGTCAAAGTTGTTAGAGGTTGGTCAGATTTATCAAAAATCCAATTTTTCCAGCCTATTTTCAGAGTCTATCAAGAAAATCACTATGTCAAGAATAGAGCAGCAACTACTGAGAATCCAATCATTTTCTTAGAGTGGCCTTTTGAATCTGATTTAGCCTTCTATTTAATCAATTTGAGTCTTTATCATCTTGTGTCAAACCCTTGTCATAACTATCAATCTTCAATCAATCATCAAAATGGCTAAGTGTTGTGAACTCATGTCCGCTATCTTTTGGGAATCTACCCATACATCCAGGGCACAGTCTCCTTCATTTACATCTAATCCAAGCTTCAATCAATCAAACTTTGACAAGGTTGCATCATTTGATCTTCTTGAATCAATTCATTCTTCAGTTATCTTCATCTTATTCTTTTTCTTCACCCAAGGTTAATGGTGGAGACTAGAGCTTCCTCTCACAAGAAATTGAGAGAAGCACTTAACACTGGCACTTTGTCTACTCACACAGGCTCCGACTCTTGAGCAACTCTATAATTTTGGTTTTTACGAAGACGGCGGTCTTAGAAACTTTCGATTAAAAACTGGTTACATTCCCCCTCCATCAATTCAAGGAGTCAATCAACAAACACTACATCAATCTATTTCAGGGAGTCCTAAAACTCCTAACATGTCTCAAAGAATCAGTACACATGAGGAAGAAATTCTAATCATAGCTATGATGGAACAGATGCACGCTATGCAAGTCAAACTTAACAAACTTGAGAAAGAAAAGGAACCTAAAGAGTTCTCCATGGAAGCTCTATGCCCTTTTCTATTTGATAAAGACTTGTACATGTCACCATGCCCTCGAATAGAATATGAGCAATGTGATAATCCTTTTGATACTTCTTCCATGGAGAGTGACACACCCATCTTTGAAGACTATGATGACTATGATGATAGACAATGTAATGATACCTATGACACCTTTGTTCCTAAGAATCCTCCTCGTTGTGTGTTCCTGCTTACTACAAATGGGTCGTCACATTGGATAGATTGTGATGGTGATCCATATGATTCTGATTTTGAAAGAGACTTTGATTATTTTTGTGAACAATATCTAGATGATACATCTACTTCTATTGAGGAATATAAAATGTACCGTGATGATTTAAAATGTCAATACTATAAGAATCTCTCCTCTAAGAACTCTCATGCTAAAAATAAAGATTACACTCTCAAGAAAGATCATGTTAATGTTGAACCTTTGTCTTGTGATGGTTCCCTTCCATCCCCTACTTCCTCCAATACCCATACATTTCCTAAATCTTCCAAGCCTATCAAATCTTTCACAAGTCCTTCATCCACCAAAGGTCCTAATACTTTTCATGTAGTTTCCTATAGTTATCCTCAAGGGCTACCCCTTAAATAAACTCAAGCTAACCTTCACTTGGCTACAAATACTTTCAATAATGCTAAACCCAAAGAGCCTAAGACTTTATACGCTATAATGCCTACCTCAGCTAGTCCTCCACCATCTCTTCCAAAGTCTTCCATACAATCCCAACATGCTTCCTTGTCCTTAGAAGTGGCTCCATGTCAAGAGGACTCCAAAAATGATAAAGAAAATAACATAAAGAAAGATCAAGATCAAGAACCCTCTATGTCATCCAATCCTTTTCACAATGTCTCTTATCCGCTTCAGGGTTCTTTTGATCCTACACACCCTTTCTCATGCATTCCATCATGTCTTAAGTCTTCTCCTAAGCAAGATCACGATACTACTTACATTGTTGAGCTTATTGACAATCAAAATAACCTTACCCCACTTCCAATTTCCAAAGATGATACTTCCATTAAGGTTGGTAAAAATGGTGTTGTTAGTTCCAATGATAAGCCTATTGAAAATTAAGAGAAAAATTATGCGCTTATGCTATCTAGAGATCCTTGTCAAGATCAAAGTCTTCCATCTTCTTATTCTACCACTCCATGTTCATTTACGCTTTCTACTCTTCCTAAGTCTTTGCAAGCTTTGAACAATCCTATCAAAGAAGGTGCGCATATTCAAGATGTTCATGATTCTATTGAAAATCCTAATGCTCACTCTAAAGATGTTGATGTCCTTGGTTGTCACATAGATGTTGATGAACTTATTGATTATCCTTTTGCATCTTCCACTTCCATCCTTAGACCTCTTCCACCACTACTAAGGGCTTCATGTCTGCCTTCCATCTTGGTTCCTTATGTCCCTTCACTTTCCCCTCCTAACTCTCCTAATTCACCATCCATCTTGGTTCCTTACATCCCTTCATCTCCCATCTTTCCTCAAGATAAACATAGATGCATACCCTTGAATCCTTTTCACCCACCCACCCATTTAAACTAGTCATATTCTCCTTCTTCTTCCACAAGTCCCAAGTTTTTTGGAAGTAACTTGAATGTTCAATACAAGAAAAAGAAGCAATACAAGAATCCATCAAAAAAGAAGATCACCATGTCTCCTCCAATCGATATGGCAGCATAAAGTCAAAAGAGATATCTAAGAAAAAAACTACAAGACAAGTATGGGTTCCAAAATCCATGATTGAAGATATTCTCTCTAAATCATCAAAAAGAAATAAAAAGCCTATGGCTATATGGATTTCAAAGTCTCTCTTGAAAGAGTCTAGTGTTGAACAACAAGTGAAGTTGACATTCAAGCTTCCAAAGACTTCCACTTCATCTTCTTCCAAAAATATTCTTCCATTCTATGCGTCTAAACCACAACCTCTGCTATCCATTCACCATATTCCTTCATTCACATTTCCTCCATCCTCTCGCTACCCTTCAAGGTGTGTGTTGATGTTGATCTTGCCTTCATTTCCATCTACCCTTTCACAATCCTTCCATTCATTATCCTTCTACCTTCTATGCTTTTTCCTCATTTGCCTATTCCTCCTATCTTCCAACCTCACTTGCTTTACATAAAACCTTATCCTCCATTTTCCTCTTCCATCTTCCTTTTCTTATTAGCATCTTTGAGCATATCATTTTAAATCCTTGGCATATCATGGTTTATCCTTTCAAAGAGCATTATCTAAAAAGCTTGCCTTCTTCCAAAAATAAATAAAAAATAAAAAAATTGAAAATGTGCCTTGGTGAAAACCTGGAAATAGGTACCTTGGTAGAAAAAGTAAAGAGAAATAAATTCATCCTATGGTGAAAACCACTCCCTTGTGGTGCCTTAGATAAGTACCGTGATGAAAACCTGGCAATCAAGCATCATGCGTAGTTCTTCTACATATTTCATCCATTCCATCTTCTCTCTTTGATCTTGACAATGTTACTCTATACACGAACATTTGGCTATCTTGTGAGCTATCTTACAATGATCTTGCTTTCATTCCCTTCCTTTTTATCCTTTATGTCTATCTTCCTTCATTCATTTTCACATATCGCTATCCTTTTCCCCTTTGGTCTTGATCTAAAAGAAAGAAAGAAAGAAAGAGTAGAACACGATGCTTTGAAACCTCTTGACATGTCTACTCCTTTGGACTACATCTTGTCCTTATTTGGCATTACGCTTTTGTGATTTATCCTATGCTAGCTTTTTATTGCTTGTCCAAATGCACTTTACATGACAATATTTCCTAGCTTGGATATTCTTGAGGAGTTTTTCCTTGAGGATTTCTTCCCTTCATTCTCCTTCATTCTCTTGTCTTCCATCTCTTCCACCAGCTTGCCAATCCCTCTTGTTCTCCACCTTGCTAGACATTGGAACTGCATGATATGATCTTGCTTGGGAGTTTGTAATGGAAAAAGATGCTATCAAGTATACCAAGTATCAGAACAAGTATCAAAACTAGTATCATAACCAAGTATCAGAAATAAGTATCAGAACTAGTATTAGAACAAGTATCAGAACTAGTATCAGAACCAATATCAGAACAAGTATTAGAATTCCTACCGAGGCTACACCTTTTGCTTTAATTTATGGGTCTGAAGTGGTACTGCCTATTGAGGTTGAAATCCCATCACTAAGAATCAAAATGCATGGTCTAGTAACTAATGATGACTACAGAGTGTCTAGGTTGCAAGAACTTGAACTACTAGATGAGCGTAGACAAGAAACATATGATCATCTTAGAGTATATCAAAAGAGAATGTCTAGAGGTTACAACAAGAAAGTCAGACACAGAGAATTTCAAGTTGGTGATATAGTCTTGAGAGAAAATCCTAAAAATCAATCACATCGAGAACGCAAGGGAAAGTTTGAACCCAACTGGCTGGGTCCCTTTGTAATCACTACTACTTTTAGCTCTGGTGCCTATCAACTCTCAATGACTGAAGGAGAACAACTCTGAGAACCAATCAACATTCTCCATCTGAATAAATTCTATGCCTAAGGCATTCAGTGTTTGGTAAAATGTCCTTAAAAAAATTTTAAAAATATGAAAAAGTCTTGAAAAAATGAACATCTTGGTGAAAACCTAGCAATAGGCACCTTGATGAGTCACAAAAAAATTTAAAAAATATCAAAATTACAAAAAAATAAGAAAAATGAAAAATACAAAAAAATGAGAAAAAGAAAAAGTGCCTTGGTGAAAACCTGGAAACAGGCACCTTGGTAGAAAAAATGGAATCTCTGCCAAGATGGTGAAAACCTGACAAACGGGTGCCACTTGTTTCAAAATGCTCCATCTATCAGCACAATCTTGGTATTTCCCAGCTTTCAGTCTTGCTTTAGTTTGTACATATCTCTTGGTTTGTTTTTGCATTCCTATTTTCAATAAGTCGGTCTGTACACCAATTAGCTCAAGCGTCTGTATCCTATCAATGTTCAAAATTGGGGGCAATCAAAGTCATATCCTATGGTCTATAGTATACTTTAGACGTGTCATATCCAATCAAAGTCATTTGAAGCTTCATCTGAGTCAATCAGTCTATCTTGTCTCCAGAAAGGATTTTGCATCTACAACAACGCAATCAAACATCAACACAAAATGAAAACAATCTATGCTTTTCTATGCTTTTATCTCCTTGTATGCTTACTGATTCACATTGAGATTTTTGCATATTGTGTCCCTTTGAGCTCTTCGATGATGTCCTTTGTAGGATTTAGAGAGTGATGACTGGGGGCATAATCTTTTCTTTGTCTTCTGCTTGTATGTGAAAATCTAACAACTTTGGAAATTCTAGATTGAAATGGTGTCCGACTATAAGAGCCTCTATCTTGAATTGGATGGCCATGCGTACCTTGACCATTGATACCTAGAAAATTCAAGGAAGTTTGATCTAACTATTGTCTTTTTGAGTGAGTTCTTTTTCCTACTATGAAATATGATCTTACCTAAGGATGTGAATGATAAAGGGTCACTACAGGTAATTCACACTGGATTTTGAATGATCTCTTAACTGTTTGATGTGTTTGAACTGCAAGGCATATTTAGGTCATCACGATGTTTATGTTTTGATGCTTATACAAATTGATATATCAAAATGGACATGATATTCAGGCGATCCTAACGTTTGTGCCTTGATGCTTATATCTAATCTGACATTCTGAAAATAAAATCAATATTCATATGTCCATGGTTGCCTAATCAGTGGGTGTTGTATTGATTCCTGCACATACAAATCAATATTCATATGCCCATGGTTTCATAATCAGTGGGTGTTGTATTGATTCCTACGTATACAAATCGATATTCATATGCCTATGGTTTCATAACTAGTGGGCATTGTATTGATTTATCCAGTTACCTAAAAATTCAATGATGAGAATAACCAACACATGATTAGTGACTAGGTCCTAGGTCTTAGGTTGCATTTCATTCTGCATGTTTCTTTGCATTTTGCATGTTTGCATGATCTCACAATGGTTGGCTAAACTTCAATGCTTAAACAATTCTCCACTTGTCTCTTCAAATCTAACAAGAGCCAAATCTTACACAAAGGTCCATCCAACAAAATAGCAAGTAGAATCCTTTTTTGCGATCAAAATCAAAATTTGAGATCATTCATATTATTAACTACTTGTATAATCGACATTCTATTTTCATAAAAATCTAGAATTCAACTTAACTGATTATCTTCCATCAAACTATTGAAATTTCAACTTGGTCAACCATGGTCAACTCATGGTTTCACCTAGTCAAACTTGGTCTTCAGGACCTCTAAATGATGCAGAATGCATTCTTGAACGTGTTTAACCACTTCTCAAATCAATTAACCCACTTCTGAACCATATCACGTTGACTTTTCTTGTCAGATTTCAATTTTAATCCCAAAGGGGGCATGGTATTACACATCATTCAAAATTTGAAATCATATCTTTATTGAAACCATATCTTTCCTCAGTACTCAAGACAACAACCACGTCTAGTTGCTAATTCATCAAAAGTCCTCGTCGCTTGGGACAAATCAATCATCGCTCGGGGCATATCAAATTCATCGAGATCCATATCAATCTGGTATTCTCTAAATCTTGTAAATTGTATCAATTTTTGTAACTATCGGTTCAATTGTGTTATTCCCTTGGTTCTTCGAAAACTGAAGGGTTCAAATGTGATACCAATGTGATTCTTATCGACAATCAGGTTTGGAATTGATCACTCACTTCTTTGCAATCATAAGGTTTGGAATCAAGCGTTTTGACACTTTTTCACAATCATCTGTTCATTTGTTGTTATAGTTAACATTACCTTTGGTCATTCAGGACCTATTATCTTCATATCAAATTCTTCAATTAGTTTTTGCTTCATATCAATATCAATTTCAAACATCTTTATCATACACAGACTATCTTTGAACCATTGCGCTTCACACAACAATTCAAAGAGGGGCAAAATGTAATACCCAAAAAATGGGCTATAGGTTCATTAATCTCCTATATCAACACATTCGAAGGAAATCGACATCAAAGTCCTAACCTAAGGCACATCTGAACATCATCGAATCCTAATTGATTATCATAAATTCTGCATCGAGGAATATTCCTAGCAATATTCCTATTTTATCTTAATTATCTTTAATTTAATAGTTATTTGGCAATAAATCCTATTTATCCTAAAGTTTGATTAATTGAATATTCTCAATATTTAATTAATTAGATTTAATTCTGCCACTTAATTATTTAATTGAAGTTAATTCTATTTATTCCTAAATTATATTATTTAATTTTGACAATAAATCCAAAATCCTATGAATAATTAATTAAATTTCTTATTTAATTAATTAAAGCAAGTTGTCAATTTTTAATAATATTGTTTTTGAATAAAAGTTTGATTAAATAATTGATTAACCCATAAATCAATTGTTTTATTTTTCAAAATTAGTTAAGTTGGAAATAAATCACTTTATTATTAAATTAATTCATAAATAAAACATGCACAATAAAAAAAAGCAGACAACTATCAATTATCAATTAAATCTAAACTCTATTTTGAGTTGAACTCTGCTTTTGCATATTTTTGTGAGTTAATTATCCTTTATTTATAAATAACTCAAAAATCAACCTGAGTTATTTGAGTGATTTATGGCTTTCTTTCATGCATCCTCAAAGCCCTAGATTTCTATAAAATCAAGGCTCAACTCTTCACAAATCATCCACAGAATCCACAGAATTTGCATACTTACTCTGAAGAATCGACATCTGAAGAATTGAAGCTTTTTGCGAATCAACAATTTTTGTGAGATCAATCTTATTTGCATATCATTGTAGCTTATTTAGCATATCATTGTTAGATCAATTTTCATATAGAATAGTTTCATATCTAGATTTTTCATATTATTGCATCTAAAACCCAAAAATATAGATTAATTGCATTCATTCCATATCTAGATTTTGCATTCAAATCCTTCATTTAGGTTTTGTCAAGGTCACTGATCTCGGTATAATTTGAGAATACATACTCGCATCTACTAGAAGACAGTAAATCACTTGGTTAGTTTAGTTTCAATTATTGCACGATTTCAATTTTAGCTAACCTCTAATGTTTTACTGAGGTGTTGTGTCTATAGCTAGGTACAAATTCACACACATCAATGCCTAGAATGTGAAGATCTTTGAGGTGAGTCAAATCCATTATGTTGTGATCTTATGGGAGATCTTGGAGGTTTTTTATTTCCATTATTTCCAAAGAAATTGGAATTGAATTTTTGACCCAAATGAGTTACTTGTTCCTCCATGTAATATTTTCTCCCTAGCTCACTTTTTCTTAACCTCTCATTGTACTAAAAAAAATCATTCAATCACTTGTTATGCTCTTCCCTAGACATGGTGAGAGATAAACTATTTTTAGATCTTGATGAGACAGGAGGTGTCTCAAAGGTACTTCAAAAAGAATCAAACCAAACTTCATTATTATCCCCTTCTTTTTCAAAGGTAATTTGAGGTTCTTTGTCATGATGACGTTGATGCCTAATAGAAAAAGGTAATTTATCGAAGCTAATTAGAGGTTTCTTCTCTTGACCAATTTGATATCTAGTTGTTATTGGCATTAACAAGAATGTAAAGAGCCAATTAAGATAACAAAAGACAACTTGATGTCCACCCTATAGAAGAAAAGTGTTCACTTGTCCAAAAGAAAAAGAGAGTAAAAAGAGATCAAGATGACTTATCACAAAGTGCCCAAGCTGCGAGTAAGTTCCCTATGTATGACACTTGTGACTCGAGTCAAGAGATAAAGCCAAAGAAAACATAAAGATATCCAAAAGTGATAGACAAGTGATAAACTTTACTAATCTCAAGAATGTAACCAAGGTATCTAGGTGATCCTTTTCAGATAAAAAAGTCCCTAACTTGCTAGTTTCAAACCAAGAGACCAAAAATAGTCAAGTATAAGCTTCCTAACCCAGCTAAGAGAAAATTTGAGGCTAAACCAACTAGGATTAGTAACTAGACGACAAACCTCAGTAAGATAGATGATAGTTAGACATGGAAGGTAATACATATGATATTTCACAATAAACTAGGTGATACTTCAGGATAAGATGATATTTGGTTAACAAACTAGATGATATTTCCCTGAATGGCAGATGATTTTCTAAACTATCATACCATATTTCTCACCATAACAGAAAATATTAAATCGACAAACATTAAAAGACCAAATTTTGACTAAGAAACCTTGTTTTGATTGACTATTTTGACCAGTTCAGCAATGTATATCATTGTGACAGTGTAAAATTTTAGTTTTCGCAACAATTTTGAAGCGCAAAATTATATTTTTACAACAAATGTGACACATAGAGTATTGTTCAAACAATCAATAAAGGGACAAATAAACCTTTCATGATACAAGAACTTGGGAGGTCTCAAAGAAAAACCCCATGAATGTTACCATTATGTGTATGTTCCAATGATTTCCACGGGTCTTAGCACAAAAGGTCAAAAGGGAAGTGTTCCAACCTTTATCCATAATTTAATGTAATTAGCCCCACACTTAAGTGGTTGAATGGATTTTCCTAGGACTATGCAAGTTATGGATCAATTGGAGGAGATCAATGCTCATAGCACATGCCTTTCCATATTGCCATATTCAAGCTTTAGCGTCTAAGGGAACACATATGGTGAGTATCTTGGGGTGATCTAGGTAAGTCCAAGTGGATCAAACCTTGCACAAAGGAAGTCACGTGGCTAACATGGTTGGCCTCTAGATCTTAAGGTGTTTAGTAAGGGTCTCCATTCATGACTACCCCTTGTAGTTTCACAAGAAAAATTGAGGCCTATAACCCTACAAGAACCCAAAATGTATAGTCTCATAAAAAAGATTGAGACCTCTCATCCCTAGACAAGTTGAATGTAATCCCCTTGTAGTCTTGTAGATAAGATTGAGACCATGAAGGTCCTACAAGTGCCTAGGCAAGTGTAGTCTTTCTTAGCAAGATTGAGGCAACTAGGCCCTACACATGAAGAAAAATTAGAAGTTGAAAATAACCAAGTCTTCCCTCTCTTTAGATTGAATGAAGCTTTTGATTATAGTGGGATAGAGTTAGCCATGTTCGCTTGTTCCCCACTTGGGTCACTCCCAAAATATTGGTCTCTTGGCAGACCCTTTAAAGGTAAATGCAAGAAAAGTAAATGGATAGCTAATGGAGGTCTAGAATTATGAAACTTTTATGAGGGAAAAGAGAATACTCTCCTACTCCATAGTGTCTCCCAAACACATCAAGCACATGTTCATTTACCAAAATACAACTAATTAAGCTATGTGCCTAGAAAATCAAATCTATGCAAGCACAATGTTTATTCCTCCAAGGTAACTTACAAAACCACAATGTTAGTAGTCTTAGAAATATAATTCTTTTAGAAAGAGAATCCTACAAAATCTCAAGTTAGAGAACAAAAGTATGCAAACGAAAACAATAACCCTGCAAAACCACTTGTTAGGTGTTGCTAGCTAGGAAACCAAAAAACTTGAAATGCAAGAAAAGTGCAAGCAAACTAGGCTAAATGGCTCAGACTGTGCAAGCAATCAAATCTGGGCAACACTTTATATTCTATCAAAAAAATTTATGATATACTTGCAAAAACTAGACGATATTTCAAGAATGTATGACAAAGTGTACTGAATTAGGATGATATTTTGATAGAAGGCAGGTGACATACCCCAAAGAACAGAAATGATATTTAAGAAACTAGAAAAGTTCATCTGGTAGTATGATGAAATGTCATCCTACTATACCCTGAAATGTTTCACAATTTTTTTGGCCTGCAAAATAGAGACACGAATTTACAACAACAAAATGAAAAATGCAAGAAAATATAAGAAATGAAACTAAATGCAAGAATCCAGCCCCACTGTGGGTGTCTAAAATATGTGATGCAAATGTGACATGCTTCTATAAACCATTACGTTTGAGAGAATCCATGAAGAAGGAAGTCTTAAGAAGCGGCTTACATCTTCCTATCTATGATGTGCAAGAATCTAAAATAGTATGAATGATGGCTCTCAAATGAACCTTAAAGAGAGACCCTTGCAAGGTACACCATAGAATGGAAGTTTCAAAGAATGATGCAAATGAAAGTAATCTAATATGAGATGCAAGAACTAAGCTATGACGCAAATGCAAAAAAAAGGAAAGTAAAGCTAATCTAGCAAGATTACAACACCTCCTAATTAAGCTATGTGATCTACGCTAAATGCAATAAGGAAATACTAGTCTAAGATTCAAGTAAACAAGAATGTAAGATGTAAGTGAGTGCTCCAAGAATGCAAGTAAACAAAATGATAGCATAACAATAGCATGAATGAAAGATTCCTAGATTAGCCAAGAGTGAGGAGAGGGTCTCCTTTTTAAAGAGCAATGGACAGTGAGAGATTAAGAGGCAAAATCTAAGGGTGGAGAATAATTATCATTTTTGACTTTGGTGCACAAGATTCTCAAGAGGCAAAATCAATGAACATAGTTAAGAGGCAAAAAGGTGTGTGAAAGAGATTAAGAGCCAAAAGGAGATTCTACTGATTTAGAAAAGTGTGCATTTAATGTGTAGACAAAAAGTCTTTTATATTTTCTTTTTTGAATTAGGAAAAAAAAATTTCATGTGCACACATAAGATAAAGGAGATTTTATTTAATTAAAAGGGGACATGTTCTTTTAATTAAATAAAGCTTAGGATAAAATGGTAAAACTTTAAGATATCATCGAATAAATGATAAAATGATGATTTGATCAAAAAATAAGAGATTAAATCAATGTGCAAAATTGATTAAGCACAAGATGTAGTCTAGTATTTAAGTTTTAATGTTTAGAGATAGGCTTATAGTTTACTAGACCATTTTTGGGTGATTACACTATACACCAAAATCAATATATAGTCTTAGAAGAAGGTTTTCCATGAAATTTTATTTTTCTACTTAAAAAGAGGGGAAAGAAATGTAAACACCCATATACATAGATGTCAACATCTCAACCTTTAAATAGTATATTACAATTATTTGAGTAAGCATGCGTCTAAATTACAATTCTCCTTTATCTATGGCCCAAACCTGACTAGTACACACCTCCCAAATTCTGAATCTTGACCGATGATTTTTATATCTCATACCATTATCATCACCAATCATTCTCAATCAATTGAACTACATCAAACCCATATTATTTTAAAAATTTCAAATTATCTTTTAAAATATATTTCAAATTTTAAAACACCATCTTTACAGCTAAAATTCAAATAATTAATCAAAATAAACAGCTGCACGGGACCACCCTATCATCGATTATTCCTCATTTATGTATTATTTGAAAAAAAAATTATGATAACTATGTTACTATGAAAAGGAAGTGGAATACTTGCATGTCCAATTGTCAGTATTTCCATTCCAGCCGGATCTTGTTTATTGTCGTCCTTCTAATGTAAAACAGTCAAGATGGTGGACCAGTAAAAATTTATACATTTTCCTTATGGTAAATATTCAACAGATTTAACCTTCTTCCTTTCTATATATCTGCAAGTCGCCAAATAGATCAATGTATAGAGATGATAAATTCTAGATGTTGGCAAAGCTTCAGTCGACCATAAAAGGGTTGGGTGGTGATGGGGAAACTCAGTTCAGAGATTGAGATATATTCATTTCTAATTAGTTTCCCACCACCTCCCATGCCTTTCTATGGTATATCGGCAGATTTTTTCTTCATTGTTCTGCTCATGGAAGTGTAATTTCTATGCATTTTATGGCTGGTTTTATCGATTATAATGAGTTTATGTAATTCGATTGTATAATTTTTTTTAACATCAACATTTTAGATCACATTAGATGAACCCAGAAAAAAGAAAATACATTGATATAGATAATAGCTGCCTATAATGAATTTGATAAAGATTTAAATGACTTATGATTGCTCAACTTACCACACCCAACTACTCTAATTTCTGCATATTTGCATTATGACGTTGGTTTTTGTCAGATTGTTTTTAGTAGATCTCATGGAAGTGTGATTTTTGTGTGCTTTATGGCTGGTTTTATTGATTATAGTGAGTTTGATTATGATAACACAGGTTTATGACTGCTCTAATTACCAAGCCCACCTGCAGTAATATCTGCATATTTGTATCATGATGTTTTTATTTTTCTAATCTAATTATATTATCTAGAATGTAGGAGTTTTGACGTTGCTTTTGATTCACAGGTTAAAATATGTGAGAAGAGGACTGACACGGTTAATGGCTGAATCAGTCGAGAGTAGCCCCTGACTCCTCCCATGGACTTTTATGAAATTCTTCTAAGTGATTATTTAGTGTAAAGGTGATGAACTGATTAGAAATATGGCTATTTTTCTTATGCAGCTGCAGGAGTGGCTGCCTTCTGTTAATCTTTGGATAGTAATTTGGTGATTTTCTTGTCCATTAATACTGCGATTTGTCAGAAAGAGATCCTTGAGAGCTTGTTACGGCTCTTAAATATCTTGATATGTAAAATTGTTTGAGTACAGTTAACGGGTTAGTCTGAAGTAAATATTGTTTTACACATTTGTAATAAGATTTTGATAAGTAAAATCGTTGGAGTAGTTTTTAAACAGGTTACTCTAATTGAAATATTATTGTAGACACGTGTAATGAGATCTTGATATGTAAACAAAATTGAGCACTTTTTAAATGGGTTATAGTATGATTTGTTTTAGATAATGTGTAACAAGCAAATATATAGCTATAATGAATAAATTCTGATTTATTATATTTTGAGGTTCTTTATATTTCATCTTCTTTAAAATCAGTCAGTCAATTAAGATGCTAGTTTTCATTATCAAATTTTGATGTTAAATTTGAACATTCATAAATTAGCACTTGCACTTAAAAGAGGTGTAACAGTTACTCTAATAGTAAAATACACCTTGTTTAATATACTAGAAGCTAAAGAGGGGATGAAACTGGATATAGTTTCTTTCTCCTTCTTCTTCTTCGCCTTTCTCTTCTTCTTCTCCTTTATTTACGTATTTGACAACCACTCGTGTCAAGCTCCTCAAACATCTATTCGTTGTAATCTATTTCTTAATTTAATTATTTTTAATACTGCGTGATAGGGTATTCTCTAACATAGTCTTTTGACTATTAAGAGTCTTATGAAGAAGATTTCTTTTATTAATTTATGTTTATTATGACAATACTACGAATTATTTCATACAAACCTATCATAGGAATTGTTGAAAGAACCACAATGAGGCATATGGCCATTGTGGCAGGCTTGTTATGGATAGAAATGGCAAATTCATGAATGTCCATGTATACAACTTCAGTGGAAAATTGATCTACAAATTAAAATTGATGTAACAAGAGGGACGATGGTGACAACCAATGCAATAATCTTTTTAATAGAATAAAGAACCACAATGAGGCATATGGCCTTTGCGGCAGGCTTGTTATGGGTAGAAATGGTAAATTCATGAATGCCCATGTATACAACTTCAGTGGAAAATTGACTAGAAGTTAAAATTGATGTAACAAGAGGGAGGATGGTGACAACCAATGCAATAATCCTTTTAATAGAATACTTATATTTTAATTATATTCCAATGGAGACTAGAAGTCAATAGTGGATAAGTTGGTCGAGGCATTTCAAATTTGTGAAGCCTATGATTAACGATGCCAAAAAGTAAGAAATGGTTCACACCAAACCTAATTGCCACATTGTCGTTGATCGGTTAGTTTGAATATGCATTTAAGGAAGCAAATTATGAGCTTAGGACAAAAGACCATGTAATTTTGTTGTTTGTATTATAACGGTGAAATGATCATACCGCATGAATTTCCATTTTAGTGGAGTGGTGTGTAATGATATTTATCCAAGTTATCCATAAATGCCCACCAAAGCATTCTAGCTACAATATTAACAAAAGTCTTTTTCCATTATGCTTTGATGGATCTCCATACTCTGTTCTCCATACCCTGTTCCAAAGATCTTATTTTGATATGGTGGTGGTTAAGTTCGGTATAAAATGTATTAAAGATAAAAAATGTTAAACATTTTTTTTAGATTTCTGGAAATATAGTAATTTTTTTTTTTACTATAAAATATGCAGTTTATGAAGAATAGACAGTGAAAATTTCACGAAAATCTATTATGTTTTCCATTTTTTGAAATTTTATCAACTTAGCCGCATCTTTTAACACGAGCAATAAAACTGCTAAATTACAACTCCCAATTTCATTTGCTTGAAGATTTCTTAAGCCTTGTCAGCAAAACCAATTTCTGCATATTTTTCAATCGTGGCATTCCGGGACGCCATATTTCTTTGATGCATTTTGCTGAACAGCCCACGTTTCCTGTCTATGCTTTCACATTTTGCATACATGTCTAGCAGAGCAGTATCAACTACAACATCTGACGAAATTTCTCTGCTGTGATGGATGTCTGCACCCTGTCCCGTAGCTCTCATTTGGCAGAGGCTGGTAGGATGCTGGCAAAGGTTGGAGAATTTAGATTTACACCGTAAGTTCCTAAATTGGATCGAATCAGACGCGCTCAAAGTGAGTTTGTGTCGTTCTCTTTGTCCGAGACTTTTACTCAGTGGGGCGTGGATATCTGGGAAGGAGAATGAGAGACTGAAAACTAATTTTTCTTACACTCTAGAATAATCATTCAGGCGATACTATCACTAAGATTTATACTATAAAGTATAAAGCGAGTAAGTGGTGAAGTCTTTTTTGAAAGATTGTCAACACAAAAGATCAATTTTTCTCACACCCTCAAACAACTGTCTAGACAATACTATCACTAGGATTCCTACTACAAAGAAGAGCAAGTGGCAAAGAAGAGCAAGTGGCAAAACCTTCTTTGAACTAAAGACCAATTTTTCGTACACTTTCGAACAACTGTCTAGACAATACTATCACTAGAATTCTCACTACAAAGAAGAGCAAGTGGTGAAACCTTCCTTGAAAGACTGTCAGTAAAAAAGACAGAGTGCAAAGAAGGCTGAAGAGTTCAATATGTTATAAGCTACAGTTTAACATATATGAGCCTCAAATGTGTTAAAAAAATATATATCTATAATTTATTAGCCAATAGGCTATTTTATGGGGGAATGACCTACGGTGGGTGGGATCGTCATTTTCCCATGCCCACAAATTTATCGATCTTGCTTTTCAAATTAATGATGATATCTGCTTGCGACTTACAAGACTTGAATTTATTCACCAAATTGAAGGTCTGAATATGGCCAGCCTTAAACATCACACACCAAAGAAAAAAATATATATCTATAATTTATTAGCCAATAGGCTATTGTCATTTTCCCATGCCCATAAATTTATCAATCTTGCTTTTCAAATTAATGATGATATCTATTGACCCCATCGCTAGTTTGTCCTTGATGACTTTGTGAGACACGTGCTTATTATTTGGAATATCTATAGACACCTATTTTGAAGTGATATTTTACGTGGCATTGTTTTTGGCAGTCATGATTATAGTGCTTGACTTGGGTAAAGCACTTGAGTTTGTGCTTGAGTTAAAGTTCACGGACTTAAAGATTAAAGTCTTTTACGGATCTCAAATTATCTTGTGTTTTTGCAAAGGGCATAGTATGAAAGGTTTTTGGTTGCCTTTTGATGCCCTAAAGCGGCTGTTGGTTTCTTTGTTGCTGGAAGCTTCACTCAACGGACTATGAGAAAGGATGCATTCAGATTACAGTTGGTTTGGTTCTGTAACTAAAATGGTTGCAGTTTTCTTTGAAACGGTTTTCTTCTACGCTGTTACAAGTAACCATACATGAATAGGTATGATCCTGCGAACTATGGTTTGTTGGCATTGAGTGGTGAAGTATTTCTATTGGCTATTATGTTTCAAATGTGTATGTGGGCATTTGGATGAATAAGGGTTTCTCTTATTTTTGATAGTTGAACTATATTTTCAACAGTTGTATTCTGTTTTGATATACTCACATATATGTATAAATCCAACGGTTTTGGAAGAGATGTATATATGTGTTTATATTGTTGAATAAATGGTTGTGAATGAAAAAAATAAGAGTTCAAGTTTGATAAACAGTGGAAATGAAATATCATGAGCAATGTTGAACTTGTGAAAAACTGGAATAAATGGTTTGTGTATCATTCCAAACCTCTGAAACAATTTTGTAAGAAGGAGTTGTAGCTCCTGCGGCTGTAGCTACACATTCGGATATTGGATTGGTTTAATAAAGGATTTACGGAGTGTTTTTTCCCTATGATAGAACCTAGTTTGGTTCTGAGCGTTTCCACTCAACACATTTCTTGTGTTATGGTTTTCTAGTTCTTTTACTTTGTCTGAAACATACATGATCTGTCATGATTAAATAGTCATTGTTCATTCAAGTATTTTTTGGTTATGATATGTTGTTAAAATTATTATTGAGCTAAAGTTTTACAGTACTCTGATTTACCCCCTCCCCCTCTCAGAGTACAGTTTCACTTTCTACAATATCTGCTTGCGACTTACAAGACTTGAATTTGTTCACCAAATTGAAGGTCTGAATATGGCCAGCCTTAAACATCACACACCAAAGAAAAAATTAATCTTGGAAAAAGTAAGTCAACTTTGACTATTTAACACTTATAGCTTAGGAGTCCGTCATTAGTGTGTGATGTTTACAATCGGAGGTGGCTGAGCTCTCTACCCACTCTTGAGGTGGGTTATTAGCTTTATTGCTAGTGTGTTATTAATGGTCTATTCTTGACCCTATTATAAATGGTCTTTTTGGTCTATCTTTGTAAGGCTAGTACCTTTATTTTTTTGTTGTGTAATTTATAAAAAATATATTTAACTTATTATATTTATTTTCTTTTTAAATGGAACTTTTCCAAATTAGATGCAAACTTTGTTCCTCAAATTCTTAGTTTTCATATCCAAATGTTCATAAAAATAATGGTATAACTTTAATGAATTCTATATATAACTTTTGGTTGTTTTAAAACATTTTGAGTCTCCTCGTACCTAGTTTTATTTTTGTATTTTTCGTATGTAAAACTTTATCGCTTTTAAATAAGTATTATTTATTATTGCTCGTCTTTAATTTCATTAATACATTTACAATAAGTCAAATGAATAATAAAAGTATACTCTGTAGTAAATTTTAATATAAAATTATACATAAAATTAATTAATTTTATAATTTGATTTAAAATAATTTCTATAGTTTTAATAATTTCTTTAAAAGTTAAAATAGATTATATTATCTATAAATTTTAATGTGATATTAGTTATATGTATTGCAGATTGTGGGAATACTAGAGTTGTATATTATTTGAAGTATATATATATATATATATATATATATATATATATATATATATTGGTCTTGATATTTGTACGTACAATCTTTGATTATTTTACTACAATGTTTGGATTTTGCATTTTTCAGATATGATGACAGAGTATATTCAGTCTTTTGCTTTCAGTCAAAGAAGTTTGGGTGCTTAAGATACATGTATCTTTATTGAGTGGCTAGAACAATCTTATAGATAATGTGGAATCTTTACAATTGTTCTAGAAAAGTACATATTTCTCTCCTTTCTGATGATGTATCATGCACAATAATATATAATATAAAAACAAATAACTTGAATGTAGTCATTTTATAGGGGAAACAATTATCTTCACTAATAAATGGATAAGAATGTTAACCTTATTTGTAAGAAATGACTTTAACGACTTTACTATGCATGTGCGTGAGAATCTTAGTCAACACAAGTGATGAAAGCAAGAGGTTAAGCATATGAGGAAGCCAAGAAACAGTCAACACTAATTTTTTTCACAATGAGACTTTGGGTGCCTAGAAAATCAAATCTATGAAAGCACAATGTTTATTCATACCTCCAAGGTAACTTACAAAACCACAATGTTAGTAGTCTTAGAAATATAATTCTTTTAGAAAGAGAATCCTACAAAATCTCAAGTTAGAGAACAAAAGTATGCAAATGAAACCAATAACCCTGCAAAACCACTTGTTAGGTGTTGCTAGCTAGGAAACCAAAAAACTTGAAATGTAAGAAAAGTGCAAGCAAACTAGGCTAAATGGCTCAGACTGTGCAGGCAATCAAATCTGGGCAACACTTTATATTCTATCAAAAAAATTTATGATATACTTGCAAAAACTAGACGATATTTCAAGAATGTATGACAAAGTGTACTGAATCAGGATGATATTTTGATAGAAGGCAGGCAACATACCCCAAAGAACAGAAATGATATTTAAGAAACTAGAAAAGTTCATCTGGTAGTATGATGAAATGTCGTCCTACTATACCCTGAAATGTTTCACAATTTTTCTGGCCTGCAAAATAGAGACACGAATTTACAACAACAAAATGAAAAATGCAAGAAAATATAAGAAATGAAACTAAATGCAAGAATCCAGCCCCACTGTGGGTGCCTAAAATATGTGATGCAAATGTGACACGCTTCTATAAACCATTACGTTTGAGAGAATCCATGAAGAAGGAAGTCTTAAGAAGCGGCTTACATCTTCCTATCTATGATGTGCAAGAATCTAAAATAGTATGAATGATGGCTCTCAAATGAACCTTAAAGAGAGACCCTTGCAAGGTACACCATAGAATGGAAGTTTCAAAGAATGATGCAAATGAAAGTAATCTAATATGAGATGCAAGAACTAAGCTATGACGCAAATGCAAAAACAAGGAAAGTAAAGCTAATCTAGCAAGATTACAACACCTCCTAATTAAGCTATGTGATCTACGCTAAATGCAATAAGGAAATACTAGTCTAAGATGCAAGTAAACAAGAATGTAAGATGTAAGTGAGTGCTCCAAGAATGCAAGTAAACAAAATGATAGCATAACAATAGCATGAATGAAAGATTCCTAGATTAGCCAAGAGTGAGGAGAGGGTCTCCTTTTTAAAGAGCAATGGACAGTGAGAGATTAAGAGGCAAAATCTAAGGGTGGAGAATAATTCTCATTTTGACTTTGGTGCACAAGATTCTCAAGAGGCAAAATCAATGAACATAGTTAAGAGGCAAAAAGGTGTGTGAAAGAGATTAACAACCAAAAGGAGATTCTACTGATTTAGAAAAGTGTGCATTTAATGTGTAGACAAAAAGTCTTTTCTATTTTCTTTTTTGAATTAGGAAAAAAAAATTTCATGTGCACACATAAGATAAAGGAGATTTTATTTAATTAAAAGGGGACATGTTCTTTTAATTAAATAAAGCTTAGGATAAAATGGTAAAACTTTAAGATATCATCGAATAAATGATAAAATGATGATTTGATCAAAAAATAAGAGATTAAATCAATGTGCAAAATTGATTAAGCACAAGATGTAGTCTAGTATTTAAGTTTTAATGTTTAGAGATAGGCTTATAGTTTACTAGACCATTTTTGGGTGATTACACTATACACCAAAATCAATATATAGTCTTAGAAGAAGGTTTTCCATGAAATTTTATTTTTCTACTTAAAAAGAGGGGAAAGAAATGTAAACACCCATATACATAGATGTCAACATCTCAACCTTTAAATAGTATATTACAATTATTTGAGTAAGCATGCGTCTAAATTACAATTCTCCTTTATCTATGGCCCAAACCTGACTAGTACACACCTCCCAAATTCTGAATCTTGACCGATGATTTTTATATCTCATACCATTATCCTCACCAATCATGCTTAATCAATTGAACTACATCAAACTCATATTATTTTAAAGATTTCAAATTATCTTTTAAAATATATTTCAAAATTTTAAAACACCATCTTTACAGCTAAAATTCAAATAATTAATCAAAATAAACAGCTGCACGGGACCACCTATCATCGATTATTCCTCATTTATGTATTATTTGAAAAAAAATTTATGATAACTATGTTACTATGAAAAGGAAGTGGAATACTTGCATGTCCAATTGTCAGTATTTCCATTCCAGCCAGATCTTGTTTATTGTCGTCCTTCTAATGTAAAACAGTCAAGATGGTGGACCAGTAAAAATTTATACATTTTCCTTATGGTAAATATTCAACAGATTTAACCTTCTTCCTTTCTATATATCTGCAAGTCGCCAAATAGATCAATGTATAGAGATGATAAATTCTAGATGTTGGCAAAGCTTCAGTCGACCATAAAAGGGTTGGGTGGTGATGGGGAAACTCAGTTCAGAGATTGAGATATATTCATCTCTAATTAGTTTCCCACCACCTCCCATGCCTTTCTATGGTATATCGGCAGATTTTTTCTTCATTGTTCTGCTTATGGAAGTGTAATTTCTATGCATTTTATGGTTGGTTTTATCGATTATAATGAGTTTATGTAATTCGATTGTATAATTTTTTTTAACATCAATATTTTAGATCACACTAGATGAACCCAGAAAAAAGAAAATACATTGATATAGATAATAACTGCCTATAATGAATTTGATAAAGATTTAAATGACTTATGATTGATCAACTTACCACACCCAACTGCTCTAATTTCTGCATATTTGCATTATGACGTTGGTTTTTGTCAGATTGTTTTTAGTAGATCTCATGGAAGTGTGATTTTTGTGTGCTTTATGGCTGGTTTTATTGATTATAGTGAGTTTGATTATGATAACACAGGTTTATGACTGCTCTAATTACCAAGCCCACCTGCAGTAATATCTGCATATTTGTATCATGATGTTTTTTTTTTAAAATCTAATTATATTATCTAGAATGTAGGAGTTTTGTTGCTTTTGATTCACAGGGTAAAATATGTGAGAAGAGGACTGACACGGTTAATGGCTGAATCAGTCGAGAGTAGCCCCTGACTCCTCCCATGGACTTTTATGAAATTCTTCTAAGTGATTATTTAGTGTAAAGGTGATGAACTGATTAGAAATATGGCGATTTTTCTTATGCAGCTGCAGGAGTGGCTGCCTTCTGTTAATCTTTGGATAGTAATTTGGTGATTTTCTTGTCCATTAATACTGAGATTTGTCAGAAAGAGATCCTTGAGAGCTTGTTACGGCTCTTAAATATCTTGATATGTAAAATTGTTTGAGTACAGTTAACGGGTTAGTCTGAAGTAAATATTGTTTTACACATTTGTAATAAGATTTTGATAAGTAAAATCGTTGGAGTAGTTTTTAAACAGGTTACTCTAATTGAAATATTATTGTAGACACGTGTAATGAGATCTTGATATGTAAAAAAAATTGAGCACTTTTTAAATGGGTTATAGTATGATTTGTTTTAGATAATGTGTAACAAGCAAATATATAGCTATAATGAATAAATTTTGATTTATTATATTTTGAGGTTCTTTATATTTCATCTTCTTTAAAATCAGTCAGTCAATTAAGATGCTAGTTTTCATTATCAAATTTTGATGTTAAATTTGAACATTCATAAATTAGCACTTGCACTTAAAAGAGGTGTAACAGTTACTCTAATAGTAAAATACACCTTGTTTAATATACTAGAAGCTAAAGAGGGGATGAAACTGGATATAGTTTCTTTCTCCTTCTTCTTCTTCGCCTTTCTCTTCTTCTTCTCTTTTATTTACGTATTTGACAACCACTCGTGTCAGGCTCCTCAAACATCTATTCGTTGTAATCTATTTCCTAATTTAATTATTTTTAATACTGCGTGATAGGGTATTCTCTAACATAGTCTTTTGACTATTAAGAGTCTTATGAAGAAGATTTCTTTTATTAATTTATGTTTATTATGACAATACTACGAATTATTTCATACATACCTATCATAGGAATTGTTGAAAGAACCACAATGAGGCATATGGCCATTGTGGCAGGCTTGTTATGGATAGAAATGGCAAATTCATGAATGTCCATGTATACAACTTCAGTGGAAAATTGATCTACAAATTAAAATTGATGTAACAAGAGGGACGATGGTGACAACCAATGCAATAATCTTTTTAATAGAATAAAGAACCACAATGAGGCATATGGCCTTTGCGGCAGGCTTGTTATGGGTAGAAATGGCAAATTCATGAATGCCCATGTATACAACTTCAGTGGAAAATTGACTAGAAGTTAAAATTGATGTAACAAGAGGGAGGATGGTGACAACCAATGCAATAATCCTTTTAATAGAATACTTATATTTTAATTATATTCCAATGGAGACTAGAAGTCAATAGTGGATAAGTTGGTCGAGGCATTTCAAATTTGTGAAGCCTATGATTAACGATGCCAAAAAGTAAGAAATGGTTCACACCAAACCTAATTGCCACATTGTCATTGATCGGTTAGTTTGAATATGCATTTAAGGAAGCAAATTATGAGCTTAGGACAAAAGACCATGTAATTTTGTTGTTTGTATTATAACGGTGAAATGATCATACCGCAGAAATTTCCATTTTAGTGGAGTGGTGTGTAATGATATTTATCCAGGTTATCCATAAATGCCCACCAAAGCATTCTAGCTACAATATTAACAAAAGTCTTTTTCCATTATGCTTTGATGGATCTCCATACTCTGTTCTCCATACCCTGTTCCAAAGATCTTATTTTGATATGGTGGTGGTTAAGTTCGGTATAAAATGTATTAAAGATAAAAAATGTTAAACATTTTTTTAAGATTCTTGGAAATATAGTAATTTTTTTTTTTACTATAAAATATGCAGTTTATGAAGAATAGATAGTGAAAATTTCACGAAAATCTATTATGTTTTCCATTTTTTGAAATTTAATCAACAATACAGTTTGTAAGGAGCTTAGCCGCATCTTTTAACACGAGCAATAAAACTGCTAAATTACAACTCCCAATTTCATTTGCTTGAAGATTTCTTAAGCCTTGTCAGCAAAACCAATTTCTGCATATTTTTCAATCGTGGCATTCCGGTACGCCATATTTCTTTGATGCATTTTGCTGAACAGCCCACGTTTCCTGTCTATGCTTTCACATTTTGCATACATGTCTAGCAGAGCAGTATCAACTACAACGTCTGACGAAATTTCTCTGCTGTGATGGATGTCTGCACCCTGTCCCGTAGCTCTCATTTGGCAGAGGCTGGTAGGATGCTGGCAAAGGTTGGAGAATTTAGATTTACACCTTAAGTTCCTAAATTGGATCGAATCAGACGCGCTCAAAGTGAGTTTGTGTCGTTCTCTTTGTCCGAGACTTTTACTCAGTGGGGCGTGGATATCTGGGAAGGAGAATGAGAGACTGAAAACTAATTTTTCTTACACTCTAGAATAATCATTCAGGCGATACTATCATTAAGATTTATACTATAAAGTATAAAGCGAGTAAGTGGTGAAGCTTTTTTTGAAAGATTGTCAACACAAAAGATCAATTTTTCTCACACCTTCAAACAACTGTCTAGACAATACTATCACTAGGATTCCCACTACAAAGAAGAGCAAGTGGCAAAACCTTCTTTGAACTAAAGACCAATTTTTCGTACACTTTCAAACAACTGTCTAGACAATACTATCACTAGAATTCTCACTACAAAGAAGAGCAAGTGGTGAAACCTTCCTTGAAAGACTGTCAGTACAAAAGACAGTGCAAAGAAGGCTGCAGAGTTCAATATGTTATAAGCTACAGTTTAACATATATGAGCCTCAAATGTGTTAAAAAAATATATATCTATAATTTATTAGCCAATAGGCTATTTTATGCGGGAATGACCTACGGTGGGTGGGATCGTCATTTTCCCATGCCCACAAATTTATCGATCTTGCTTTTCAAATTAATGATGATATCTGCTTGCGACTTACAAGACTTGAATTTATTCACCAAATTGAAGGTCTGACTATGGCCAGCCTTAAACATCACACACCAAAGAAAAAAATATATATCTATAATTTATTAGCCAATAGGCTATTGTCGTTTTCCCATGCCCATAAATTTATCAATCTTGCTTTTCAAATTAATGATGATATCTGTTGACCCCATCGCTAGTTTGTCCTTGATGACTTTGTGAGACACGTGCATATTATTTGGAATATCTATAGACACCTATTTTGAAGTGATATTTTACGTGGCATTGTTTTTGGCAGTCATGATTATAGTGCTTGACTTGGGTAAAGCACTTGAGTTTGTGCTTGAGTTAAAGTTCACGGACTTAAAGATTAAAGTCTTTTACGGATCTCAAATTATCTTGTGTTTTTGCAAAGGGCATAGTATGAAAGGTTTTTGGTTGTCTTTTGATGCCCTAAAGTGGCTGTTGGTTTCTTTGTTGCTGGAAGCTTCACTCAACGGATTGTGAGAAAGGATGCATTCAGATTACAGTTAGTTTGGTTCTGTAACTAAAATGGTTGCAGTTTTCTTTGAAACGGTTTTCTTCTGCGCTGTTACAAGTAACCATACATGAATAGGTATGATCCTGCGAACTATGGTTTGTTGGCATTGAGTGGTGAAGTATTTCTATTGGCTGTTATGTTTCAAATGCGTATGTGGGCATTTGGATGAATAAGGGTTTCTCTTATTGTTGACAGTTGAACTGTATTTTCAACAGTTGTATTCTGTTTTGATATACTCACATATATGTATAAATCCAACGGTTTTGGAAGAGATGTATATATGTGTTTATATTGTTGAATAAATGGTTGTGAATGAAAAAAATAAGAGTTCAAGTTTGATAAACAGTGGAAATGAAATATCATGAGCAATGTTGAACTTGTGAAAAACTGGAATAAATGGTTTGTGTATCATTCCAAACCTCTGAAACAATTTTGTAAGAAGGAGTTGTAGCTCCTGCGGCTGTAGCTGCACATTTGGATATTGGATTGGTTTAATAAAGGATTTACGGAGTGTTTTTTTCCCTATGATAGAACCTAGTTTGGTTCTGAGGGTTTCCACTCAGCACATTTCTTGTGTTATGGTATTTCTAGTTTCTTTACTTTGTCTGAAACATACATGATCTGTCATGATTAAAATAGTCATTGTTCATTCAAGTATTTTCTGGTTATGATATGTTGTTAAAATTATTATTGAGCTAAAGTTTTACAGTACTTTGATTCACCCCCTCCCCCTCTCAGAGTACAGTTTTCACTTTCTTCAATATCTGCTTGCGACTTACAAGACTTGAATTTGTTCACCAAATTGAAGGTCTGAATATGGCCAGCCTTAAACATCACACACCAAAGAAAAAATTAATCTTGGGAAAAAGTAAGTCAAATTTGACTATTTAACACTTATAGCTTAGGAGTCCGTCATTAGTGTGTGATGTTTACAGTCGGAGGTGGCTGAGCTCTCTACCCACTCTTGAGGTGGGTTATTAGCTTTATTGCTAGTGTGTTATTAATGGTCTATTCTTGACCCTATTATAAATGGTCTTTTTGGTCTATCTTTGTAAGGCTAGTACCTTTATTCTTTTGTTGTGTAATTTATAAAAAATATATTTAACTTATTATATTTATTTTCTTTTTAAATGGAACTTTTCCAAATTAGATGCAAACTTTGTTCCTCAAATTCTTAGTTTTCATATCCAAATGTTCATAAAAATAATGGTATAACTTTAATGAATTCTATATATAACTTTTGGTTGTTTTAAAACATTTTGAGTCTCCTCGTACTTAGTTTTATTTTTGTATTTTCCGTATGTAAAACTTTATCACTTTTAAATAAGTATTATTTATTATTGCTCATCTTTAATTTCATTAATACATTTACAATAAGTCAAATGAATAATAAAAGTAATACTCTGTAGTAAATTTTAATATAAAATTATACATAAAATTAATTAATTTTATAATTTGATTTAAAATAATTTCTATAGTTTTAATAATTTTCTTTAAAAGTTAAAATAGATTATATTATCTATAAATTTTAATTAATCTAAAAGACTTTTAAAAGATGCATTTTTAAAACAAATTCATTAATTTAGCTTCAAATGATTTTCTATGCAATTTATAATACTTGAAAAAACTAGTGTTTGTGCTTTAATGTATTTCATTCTTAAAACATAAATACACATTTTCTTAAAAACTTTCTTCAATTTAAAAATTCTTGAAGCACTATCTCACTTCAATATATATATGTACATATATATATGTAATATATATTATATATATATATATATGTACATATATATATGTACATATATATATATATATTATATTATATATATATATATA
>BSBK01000012.1:3395000-3447683 GCA_027943335.1 Chamaecyparis obtusa | reverse complement strand
ACATATACACATATATATATATATATATCTGTATATATATGTATATGTATATATATAGATATATATATGTATATGTATACATATATATACATATACATATACATATACATATACATATACATATACATATACATATACATATACATATATATATGTATATGTATATGTATATGTATTTCTATGTATACATATACATATATGTATATGTATATATATATGTATATGTATATATATATGTATATGTATATATACATATACATATACATATATATATATACATATACATATATGTATATGTATATGTATATGTATATGTATATGTATATGTATATATATAAATATGTATATAAATATGTATATGTATATGTATATATATATATATATATATATATATATATATATATATATATATATATATATATATATATATATATATATATATATATATATATATATATATATTTTTGTATATGTATATATATATGTATATGTATACACACACACACACACATATATAAAACTAAGGCAGCTTTCCAGACATGGCTACAGGTCTATATCCTTCTTGTTATGATGTTAAGAGAAAGAGGTAAATAAAGATAGAAGTACAACTAATATTTTGGTTTCTATTGTTATTTTTATTTGATTGATTAAATTGATAATAGGTAACATATGGATAAAAAGGAAGATGTTCCAAAGTAAAATTAGTCTTGTAATCGGACTGGGTACTTATTACTAGTATAGTGTTATTCAGTATCATCATCTACAATTCCAAATATAAAGTGCACAATTGTTGGAAATATTTATATTATTTAATGAGGGTTAACCATTGGAGATGGAAGCTTTGTTTGTCTTATTTTTCAGGTATAAAGAATCGTACGGTGGAAAGGTACTTCTTCCAACTGAAGAATTAAAAAAAAACATAGGAAGAACATTAATGATGGATAATACCTATCGAGCAACTAAATCATCCCTTCAGTGGAGTTCCTAGAACGAAATTTTACAAAATTACTGATCTAATTGTATGAACGTAAAGATGGATCCTTATAATTAGCATTTGTAATGTTATACCTCGATATTATTGAGCGGTGGGTATGCCCACTGAAAACATGTATATGTAGTAAATCATAGATTGACATTGAGCAGTGGGAATGCCCACGGAAATTATGTATCTAACAAATCTCGACAAGTGTTGAGTCGTGGGTATGCCCACGTAATTTTGTATAAGTACAGGACCTATGGTCTTGGGCAAGGCTGGAGGTTTTCTCAACCCCACTCTTTCCTACAAGCACCTGCAGTGAGCGGGGTCACACTGTAAATTTTATTTATATTAATAAAAAACCTTCAGGGCTTTGGCCTTTTACCGATCAAAAAAATAAAATAATACATACATACATACATACATATATATAGATATATATCTATTCTTATATATATAAAGGGTTTCTTTTCTAGTCTTTATTGCATTTCTGTTATGGTTCGCTTAGGTTCTCATATATGCATAAATAATTATTTAAGTGTTATCTTGCTCATGCAAGGTAGATACTACATGCATGAATAATTATTTAAGAGTTATCATGCTTGTGCATGATTAATTATTTAAGGTTTAATGGTCATTGTTGTTTATTTCAGAGGCAGTATAGCTTTTTGCAACTGGGCTAGCTTTGAATAAGTATTGGATGGTAACTTGACAATATCAAATGATCAGATGGATTTTCCACCCCATAGAAATTTATTTACTAGTACAGATTGACTCTTATTAATCTATATTTAGAGATAGATTCACATGTATTTTCTTTTTCATTAGCTTCCTATTTTAGTGAGCTTCTAACCATGTTGTTTTTTTCCCCCTATGTTGTCCCGTTTTTAACTATATGTTGGTTTTTAGAGAGGCTCTTTTTTCTTAGGGTTAGTTTTTATCTTCATTTGTTATCGATTCCCATTTGTCGCTTGATAGATACTTTTCTAGGTTTTTTAGATCCCTTGGGACAAGTGTATCATTTCATTTCATCACTTGTCTTTTGTTTGGAGTTGCATGAACATATGTATGAGTTGCATGAACATATGTATGAATTGCATTGTGTTTTTCAAATTCCATCTATTTTTAGGTTTAGCTCATGACATTTGGCCTCTCCCTTAGTGGGTAGGTGTTTCATTTCCCCTTTATTTTGTTTTGTCCTAGTTTTTTTGGGTTTATCGTTAGGGTTGCATCTCTTATCTTGCTTTTCCTTCATCGAGAGCGTTATCTTGAAGTCAACACACTGAACTGTGCTAACCTCAAGCTAAGGATCTCGGTTCAAAGGACTATTTGGTCTCACCGTTCAGACTCTCATCTATTTCTCAGCTAGTGGTTGATTCTTAGTCTAGCTTCTTAGTTGGCATCCTCCTCCTTTTTCTGATCGATTCTTTTTAGATGTTTTATAGTTAGCTGGGTTATTATAGTTAGTAGATTCTTGTTTTTTAGTGATATGGAGGTTTGCACCTTCTCTTCCATTTTGAGGTTAACTTATGCGGATCTTCTCAAAGATAACCATGTTAGGATATGTTTCTTGCTAATCTTGCAAAACAATAGCAAACAAAAGAGGCTCAGTTCCTATTCTGAGTCTCTCTCTCTCTCTCTTTCTGGACAAAGGTAACATGCTATCGCTCCTTTTAATAGATATAGAGGAGAACTAGATGGGTATTAAAATTATTTATAACATTGCAATTTACTAAAAGTACTAATAGAGATCTTGGCCAAGTTGTGGAGCGAATACAGGTAACAAGGGCTATCAAACTTCATGAGTAAAATTCTTCCACATTTATGGTAAGGAGATTTTGACCCACAAATGCAAAATAATCAAGGCAAGAAGTTGGATCTCATCTAAAGCAATTTCTGTTTCCCTGAAGGGGTCCTTCCTTTACAATTCGTAATACAAATACTTCATAGACAATTCATGATTATTAAAAAAAAAGGGTTTAAAATGACCAAATTTGGTCAAAATTCAAAATTGTAAACGGAGGGAATGCCCTCTTAGAAATCTTGTATCAGTATTTGGACTACAGTCCCAAACATGGCTAGAGGTTTTCTCAACCCCACTCTTTCCTACCAACACTTTTACCGAGTGGGGTGTATTATTGTAATTGCTTTCTACTATTAATAAAATTTCTTGGCTTAGGCCTTTTACCAAAAAATAAAATAAAAATTATATTATGGTTATATCTTGATCTAAATAGATTATTTGTCAGTATTTTGTATATTAGCATCTTTTGTGTGTGTATATATATACACACACAAGATGCATATATATATATATATATATATATATATATATATATATATATATATATATATGCATATAAACATATATATGTATATACATATATACATATATACATATATATATGTATATATGCATATATGCATATATATATATATATGTATATATATATATATGTATATATATATATACATGTGTATATGTATATCTATACATATGTATATGTATACGTATACATATGTATATGTATGTAAATGTATATGTATACATATGCATATGTATACGTATACATATGTATACATATACATATACATACACTTACACACACACACACATGGGTGCACACATATACATATACCTATATATGAAATATATGGTTGTATTAATGTGAGTAGAATACATTAGAGTTATTATGTGTTACTTAATAATTGCGAAGATTGTATATTTATGATATTAGAAATGTTATGTAAATTATTATTTAAGGGTGGAGTATTAAATAGGATGTATTTATTATATGTGAGTAATAAATATGATAATTAATAATTAAATCTATTTAATTATGTTGAGTATTATTTGGGGTCTATGAGAGGAGAGTAAATTATATAGTCATAATTATTGAATATATATTGTGAGGGGATAAAGGCATATTAATTAATATTGTTAATTAATAATAAGTTATTTATGGAGAGAAAAAGGAAATTAAGATAAATAATAAATTAAGGAATATTTATATTAAAACATTCGATTAATAAACCAATGGCTAATATGTCAATTGGGAATTGGTTCATTCTCATATAACTCCCTTAAAAGGATATTTATATGAAAAAAAACAATTTTTTTCCTCATGGTTCTCGGGGGGGAAGAGATGGATACACAAGAGGATTTTGGAAAGAAAATTATAGGGAGAGAGTTAGAGGCTGAAAATTTACATGGGAGTCACATTGATAGATTTAAGGAGATAGTTTTAAAATAAAAAATGATCACAAGGGAAAAATATGTGGAGAGAGAGAGAGAGAGAGAGAGAGAGAGAGAGAGAGAGAGAGAGAGACCTAGTTTGGTTTGTATTCAAAGTGGATAGTGTATGGTGTAAAAGTGACCACACTTCTATGAACCATTACTTGCAAGGTTGCTCAACAATGAGGCCTCACAAAGCGGCTCATAGCTTTCTATGCATGGAGTTGCAAGATGCTATAATGAATTTGCTCTCAGCTAGAGCTACAAACTTGTGACCTTGCTAGTCAACCACACAATGAGATTCAAACCTAAGGACAAGGGCAAGAATGCCAATATCCCTAAATTGAGTCAAACTATGATATGCAATGCAAATCTAAATGAGAATGCAAGATTAATCTACCAAAATGAAAGTGCAAACTAATCTATGAAAGGAAATTGCAATGGATTATAAACCCCTAATTAAGCTATGTGAAGCTAAATCTATTGCATAAAAGGAAATTAAACTAATAATGAAGCCATGAGTGCAACTATGAAATAAAATATGCAACTATAATGAAAATGCAATGATGAAAGCAAGTCTTCAAAGCTTGAATGCAAAATGTCTTCAAAAGAGAGCTCCAAATGACCTAGAAAACCCGCAACATAACATTAGCATAAAATCCAAGTATGCAAATGAAGAAGAGAGCTCTTCTTTTATAGGAAATGAAAATCAATGGATGGTTGAGATTAAGAGGAAAAAGACTTAATCAACGATGGAGAAAAATGGAAGCTCAATCATGTGCACAAGATTCCTCCAATAAGAAAATTAGAGTTGACTTTTGTGTCCACATGAGATAAAAAGTGTTTTTCTCTCTTTTTATAAAATAAGAATAATGCTTTATTTGTGCAACTTAAGAGAAGAAGAAAAGGGAGGGCTTTTTATTTAAATAAAAGGAGAATGAAATATTCCTTTTAATTAAATAAAGACTTAGAATAGAATGGTTAGCCCATAGGATAAAATCCAATATATGATCAAAATTAAGACTTGATCAAGAAATTGATAATATTAAAAATATTTATTATTGATAAAAATGATTCAGGGTTGATAAATCAAATAAATGGGGCCCAAAGTCTAGGCGACCATTTTTGGGTGCATACATTTGCCCCTCTTTGACTAATGTGTGATCAATTTGGGAACACATGTAGTCAAAGAATGAAGTTGAAATGTGAGATCGATCTGGGATCACAAAACAACTCAGATGTGAGATCGATTTGAGATCACATCCAGAAAAATCATAAACAAAAGCCTTTGAACATGAGGTCTGAAGGAAAATTCTCATTGATGTCAAAAAGAATTCTATATCTCATATGTGATTGATTTGTACAGCATTAGTATATTCAAATACAACATATAAACATATTCAGCATACTATATTTTGTAGACTGAATACTCAGGTACAAGATGGCACATAGAGACATATATATACGGACTTCTATTGAAAATTTTATAATACTAAGACATATACAGATACATAGCAGCAGAAGATATGTATAAAGAAGATGTATAAAAATGTAAACAGAACAACAGTTGATAAATATTATGCAGCGTTGAAATAAAATTTGAGGATAAATAATTGTTTTATCAAAGATTGAAGTTATTGAATGATATTGAATGATATGCGATAAAGCATTCAAATATTTATTAAAGATGTTAAACGGCAAATAATGAGAAGGATTGAATGCAACGATATTAAACAGCGATTTTTATATGTGGACAACATACATATGATATCAATATATGCAGCGATACTAATATAAACAGAGACACATTCAGTCAGATATATAGATATATATGCCAAGAACAGAGACGTCAATGATGACCAAAGTATATAGAGAACATATATACGAGCATGGTCAATAATATTAATCAAGTGAAGGTCAAATATATAAACGGCATGTGAAACAGAGAATGGCATGATATGATATGCAGCGATTAATATTTCCAGCGGTTGAATAAAGGATTTATCGAAAGTTTATATTAGTTTGAAGTTGTCTCATATAAACACAAATGTTAATGTTTATAAAAATATAAACATTTACACATATAATAAAAAGAGATGCAATAAAGAGTTTAAAGTTTTTTGTCGGCAAAGGAAAGTTATCAAAAGATTTATTTAATTTGATAAAAAAGAGGAATATTAACTTATTCTTAAGTTAATAACATTTTAGTAAAAGAGACATCTTTTCAAACTGAAAAGTCATAACTTTTAGAAGGACATAATGTTTCATATGAGTATATATATTCAATCTTATTTTGAAAATAAAAAAAGCAAGTCAGCAAGCATATGGAGATATAAAAGAAGAGCAGAGAAGATATTAGAAAAGAAGAAAATAAATGTTTACATATATACAAATTTTTATTATGAATATACTTTTATAAAGACATATATATTTGAAGAAAAAGGGAGGAAGATATTGGCTGACTTAGAAAGAAAATAATGTCCATTATCAGTTGAAGAAGCAACACTATCATGATGGAATTTTAGATTGAAGTAAAGTGAGTTGATGCTCATTATTTTCAGACAAGTAAGTTGGTGCTTACAAATCAGAGACAAGAGGTTGGTGCTTCCAGTGGGTTGGTGCTCACATAAATTGTAAAATATATATATATATATATATATATATATATATATATATATATATATATATATATATATATATATATATATATATATATATATAAATTTTTTAGTTGTTTCCACTTAATCTTGTGTTATTGTGTTCATGTGCATAATTGAGTATTTGAGAATTTAAAGTTATTCTTTAATAAAGTTTTTAAAGATAAAAATTGTTATTATACTGATTCACCCCCCCCTCTCAGTATAATCGTGTGCTCTTCAATTGGTATCAGAGCGGGTTCCTTCTATATAGCCTAACCGCTTGAAGGTAGATCTAAAGAGCACAAATGGCTGAAAGTTTTCAGAACAAAACACTAATTTTTGATGGGACAAACTATGCATTTTGGAGTATAAAGATGGAAGCATTTTTAAATGCTATTGGATTTGATGTTTGGCAATCAGTACTAGATGGTTACACACCACCAGCAAACCCACCAATAGATACAGCCAGAAAGAGGAGAAGTGAAAATAATGCAAAAGCAAAACATGCTATTCTATGTAATCTAGCCGACTCGGAATTCACAAAAGTTATGCATTGTAAATCTGTAAAAGAGATATGGGACAAGTTGAAAAATATATATGAAGGGACCGAGAATGTAAAGAAGGCTAAACTCCAGACTCACCGAAGCACATTTGAAGTCTAAAAATGAAGGAAGATGAAGACATAGCCTCATTTCTCTCCCGTGTTGATGAAGTGGTCAATGCAATAAAAGCCCTTGGAGAAGAAGTAGAAGAACAGCTTGTAGTTGAAAAAATCTTGAGATCCTTACCCATTAGATTTGATTCTAAGGTGTCAGCAATCGAAGAGAGAAAAGATCTAGATAGCCTTACTAAAGATGAGCTACATGGAATCCTTACTGCCTATGAAATGAGGATTGGAGGCAAGGAGTCTAAAAAGGAAATATCTTTTAAAGTTTCCAAAAAGGGAAAGAATAAAAAACAAGTTTCAAGCGATAGTTCAAGTAGTGAAACCGATGAAGCTGAAGCACACTTCTTAAGAAAATTGAAAAAGGGAAGTGGAAAATATAAAGGAAAGTTTCCTTTCAAATGTTTTAATTGTGGAAAGATAGGACACTATGCCTCCAAATGCCCTCAAAATGATGATGACTCAAGCGAAGACGAAAAGCAAGCACACACAAAGAAGAAATGGAAAAGTAATAACAAGTTTAATAAGAAGAAAAGATATCAAAACAAAAATAAAAAGAGTTTTTATTCAAAAAAGGACAGCTCTTCAGATGAAAGCAGCGAGGAATACCCAAGTGATGATGAGGATGAGATTCTATTTATGGCCGAAGCGGTTTCCGATGATAGCTATGAAGAAGAGCAAAATGAATCAGGTAATGAGGAAGAAGATATTGATCTCCAAGAAGAACTTCATTATGCATATAAACAAAATGAAAAACTAAAAAGAAAACTTGTAAAATTCAAAGAGGAAGCTACGAAAGCAACAAAAAATCAGAACATATAATTGAAGATTTGAAGAATCAATTAGAAGAAGCTAAACAAACTGAAGCAAATTTAAAATTAGAAATTGAAAAATTAGAAAGAGAATTGAAGGAATGCACCATTAACAATCTCAAGTTTAAAAAGTGCTCAAAAATACTAAATGATATCATTGATAGTCAAAAACCTTCTTTCAGCAAAACAGGTGTTGGTTTTGAAGAAAATTCAAACACTAATACATTCAAAGGCTTCATAAAAGAAGGAAGCAAATCAGTCATAAATGAACCATCAAAGGAAGACAAGAAGAACTACAAGAAGGATGAAGAAAATGTTCATAAAACTAGTCATAATTTTCATGGTTATTGCTATTCTTGCAATTATTATGGTCACAAAGCACTAGAATGTAGAACATTTAAACAACATATGATGGAATGGAAAGGGCCATATTATAGACAGCATTCTTCTTACCTATTTTATGGTTATTGCTACTCTTGTAACAAATTTGGTCATAAAGCTCTAAAATGCCGAAGCAAAGTGAAGAATGTTCAAAATTTCAGCATACAAAATCCTTTTGCTCCATTGGTTAAATATGATATTTTATGTTCTAAGTGTAACAATTTTGGACATGCTGCCCACAATTGTAGAACTATCTTTCCTAAAAATCAAGAAAAGAAAGAAGATCTTCCCAAAAAGAAAGTATGGAAAAAGAAAGAAAAATCACTATTTGTTCAAATAGCTCTACATGCTCAAAATAAAAGGGATTGGTGGTATGTTGATAGTGGATGCTCTAGACACATGACAGGAGACAAAAGCAAATTCATTTCACTTGAACCAGCAGATGGAGGATCAGTGAGATTTGGTGACAACTCAAAATGTTACATAAAAGGAAAAGGAACTCTTAGTCTAGACCATGGCAAAACAAAAACAACTGATGTTTGGTACGTGAAAGGATTAAAAGAAAACTTACTAAGTGTAAGTCAGCTTTGTGATCAAGGGCATAATGTGACTTTTTATTCTAAAGGTTGTGAAATTAAAAAGGATGGAAAATTAATAGCTAATGTTTGTAGGACTACAAACAATTTATATGTTTTACAAGAAATGAATGATGAAAAATGTTTCTTTGCACAAGAAGATGAAAATTGGCTATGGCACAAAAGATTAGGACACTTGAACTTTGATAATATTGTCAAAATCAGTCATAAAGGAGCTGTAAGAGATATACCTAAGATTTCAAAACCTACAAATATCATTTGCAAACAATGCCAACTAGGGAAGCAAACAAGAAACACTTTAAAAAACAAGGAATATTTTACATCAAAACCACTTGAGCTTATTCATTCAGATCTTTGCGGTCCAACCAGGACAAGAAGCCTACAAGGAGAAAAATACTTCATATTATTTATTGATGACTATTCTAGAATGACTTGGGTAGCTTTCCTAAAAGAAAAATCAGAAGCTCTTGACAAATTTAAAGCTTTCAAAGCACTAGTTGAAAATGAAATGGATGCTAAAATAAAATGTCTTAGAACGGATAGAGGTGGAGAGTTTACTTCTCATGCATTTGATGAATATTGTGAAAAGAATGGCATAAAAAGACAACTTTCAACACCTAGAACTCCCCAACAGAATGGAGTTGTAAAGAGAAAGAATAGAACCGTGCAAGAAATGGCAAGGGCAATGCTAAATGAGTCCAAGATAGCTGATTCCTTTTGGAAGGAGGCAGTACATACAGCAGTTCACATCTTTAACCGAGCACAAGTAAGAGTAAATCATGATAAGATGCCTTATGAGCTATGGAAAGGAAGACCAGCATCAGTCAGGTATTTCAGAATTTTTGGACGTATATGCTATATAAGCCGGGATGAAGATGATTTGGGAAAATTTGAAGCTAGAGCAGATCAAGGAATTTTTCTTGGATATTCTTCCAAGAGTAAAGCATATAGATGCTACAACAAGAGACTTCACAAAATTGTTGAAAGTGCAAATGTAAAGATAGATGAAGGAAAATCATTTGAGAAGATAAATAATGAAGTGCCAAGCACATGTGAAGAAATAGAAGACCCTAAAGATGAAGAAGAAAAGGAATTAGAGAAAGAAGTTTCCAAGACCCCTTCAAAAGAAAAAACACCAGCAAAGACTCCATCAAAATTTGTTCAAAGAAACCATCCTGAAGACTTGATTCTTGGAGATCTAGATAGAGAAGTCCAAACAAGAAGGAAATTTGTCAATACTAATGAAAGTGCACATATCTGTCTCTTATCCAAAATAGAACCAAAAGACTTCAAAGAAGCAAGTGAAGACAAGTGTTGGGTGAAAGCAATGGAAGAAGAATTAAATCAGATTGAGAAGAATAATACTTGGGAAATAGTTCCAAGACCAAAAGACAAAAATGTCATAGGAACCAAATGGGTGTTCCGAAATAAAATGAATGAAAATGGAGAAGTCACAAGGAACAAAGCTAGGCTAGTTTGTAAAGGCTATGCTCAAGTAGGAGTAGATTTTGAAGAAATGTTTGCCCCAGTTGCAAGATTAGAAGCAATCCGGATGTTCTTAGCATTTGCAAGCCATAAAGCATTCAAGGTCTACCAAATGGATGTCAAATCAGCCTTCTTAAATGGAGACTTAGAAGAAGAAGTGTATGTTGAATTACCTGAAGGGTTTACATATTCAGAAAAGGAAGATCATGTATGTAGACTTAGAAAAGCTCTTTATGGGCTAAAACAAGCTCCAAGAGCTTGGTATTCAAGGTTGGACAGGTATCTTCTAGATCAAGGTTTCAAAAGAGGTATGGCTGATAGTAATCTATATATCAAATCTGAAAATAACAAACTTTTGGTAGTGGTAGTATATGTTGATGACATAATATTTGGAGGAGCAAGTGATAAAATGTGCAAAAAATTTTCTGTGAATATGCAACAAGAATTTGAGATGTCCATGCTTGGGGAATTATCTTTCTTTCTTGGATTACAAATTGAGAAAACAAATAAAGGGATATTCATTTCTCAAAGCAAGTATATCAAAGAAATATTAAAGAAGTTTGGGATGGAAGATTGTAATCCAGTCAGCACTCCCATGGTTACAGGATGTAAACTTAGCAAGTTGGATGAATCTCCTGATGTTAATCAAGCCCTATATAGATATATGATAGGAAGCTTGTTGTACTTAACAGCCATAAGACCTGATATTCTGCAAGCAGTTGTTGTTGTAGCTAGATTTCAAGCAATGCCAAAAGAATCTCATGTTCTAGCAGTTAAAAGAATTCTAAAATACCTGAAGGGCAATATGGATCTTGGTTTATGGTATCCAAGAGGAAAAGATTTTTTACTTACAGCCTATACAGATGCTGATTTAGGAGGGAATATTGATGATAGAAGAAGTACAAGTGGAGGAGCATTCTTTCTTGGTAACAGTTTAGTTTCATGGTTAAGCAAGAAACAAGGATCAGTAACTTTATCTACCACGGAAGCTGAGTATGTTGTAGCAGTTGCAAGTTGTACACAAGTGCTTTGGATGAAGCAAACACTACGAGATATCAAGATTGAATTTGAGGATCCCATTCCCATTTTTTGTGATAATACAAGTGCAATCAACATTTCAAAGAATCCAGTCATGCATTCCAAAATGAAGCATATTTCAATCAAATACCATTTCTTGAGAGAACAGGTACTTGAGAAGCAAGTCAAGTTGGAATACATTAATACGAAAGAGCAGTTGGCAGATATCTTTACAAAACCACTTTCGAAGGAAACTTTTGAGTACCTAAGGGAGAAATTGGGAGTACTATCACTCTCATCCATTCATTGAAGACATCATGAGAAGCATGTGTTCATGGGGAGCTAGTCTCTAGCCTTGGAAACCCTTTGCCATTGATGACAAAGGGGGAGAGATAGAAGATGAAGGGAATAGTGAACTAAGGGGGAGTCTTGTACAATCAATATTATTTGAGAAGTTGCCATCAATGACAAAGGGGGAGATTGAAGGAAAATTGTCATTGATGTCAAAAAGAATTCTATATCTCATATGTGATTGATTTGTACAGCATTAGTATATTCAAATACAACATATAAACATATTCATCATACTATATTTTGTAGACTAAATACTCAGGTACAAGATGGCACATAGAGACATATATATACGGACTTCTATTGAAAATTTTATAATACTAAGACATATACAGATACATAGCAGCAGAAGATATGTATAAAGAAGATGTATAAAAATGTAAACAGAACAGCAGTTGATAAATATTATACAGCGTTGAAATAAAATTTGAGGATAAATAATTGTTTTATCAAAGATTGAAGTTATTGAATGATATTGAATGATATGCGATAAAGCATTCAAATATTTATTAAAGATGTTAAACGGCAAATAATGAGAAGGATTGAATGCAACGATATTAAACAGCAATTTTTATATGTGGACAACATACATATGATATCAATATATGCAGCGATACTAATATAAACAGAGACACATTCAGTCAGATATACAGATATATATGCCAAGAACAGAGACATCAATGATGACCAAAGTAAACAGAGAATATATATACGAGCATGGTCACTAATATTAATCAAGTGAAGGTTGAATATATAAACGGCATGTGAAACAGAGAATGGCATGATATGATATGCAGCGATTAATATTTCTAGCGGTTGAATAAAGGATTTATCAAAAGTTTATATTAGTTTGAAGTTGTCTCATATAAACACAAATGTTAATGTTTATAAAAATATAAACATTTACACATATAATAAAAAGAGATGCAATAAAGAGTTTAAAGTTTTTCGTCGGCAAAGGAAAGTTATCAAAAGATTTATTTAATTTGATAAAAAAAGAGGAATATTAACTTATTCTTAAGTTAATAACATTTTAGTAAAAGAGACATCTTTTCAAACTGAAAAGTCATAACTTTTAGAAGGACATAATGTTTCATATGAGTATATATATTCAATCTTATTTTGAAAATAAAAAAAGCAAGTCAGCAAGCATATGGAGATATAAAAGAAGAGCAGAGAAGATATTAGAAAAGAAGAAAATAAATGTTTACATATATACAGATTTTTATTATGAATATACTTTTATAAAGACATATATATTTGAAGAAAAAGGGAGGAAGATATTGGTTGACTTAGAAAGCAAATAATGTCCATTATCAGTTGAAGAAGCAACACTATCATGATGAAATTTTAGATTGAAGTAAAGTGAGTTGATGCTCATTATTTTCAGACAAGTAAGTTGGTGCTTACAAATCAGAGACAGGAGGTTGGTGCTTCCAGTGGGTTGGTGCTCACAGAACAGCGTTTGGAGGTTGGTGTTTCCAGTGGGTTGGTGCTCACAAAATAGTGTTTGGGGGTTGGTGCTTCCAGTGGGTTGGTGCTCACATAAATTGTAAAAGAAATATAAATATAAATATATATAAATTTTTTAGTGGTTTCCACTTAATCTTGTGTTATTGTGTTCATGTGCATAATTGAGTATTTGAGAATTTAAAGTTATTCTTTAATAAAGTTTTTAAAGATAAAAATTGTTATTATACTGATTCACCCCCCCCTCTCAGTATAATCATGTGCTCTTCAAGGTCGATTCGGGATCACATTCAAAGTAAGAGATAAGAATCTCAAATTTTGAGCAAGAGCTCACAAAAGATGTTTGAATCAAGAGAATCAAGAAATCGGGGATAAGAATCCCACAAATACTGCCCCCTCAGAATCAAAATCAAAATCAGGTAGAGGAGAGATAGAAAACTGATAAAGATTTGATCAAATCATAATGAATCACAATCGAAGATAAGGGTAAAAAAGGTTAACCATTAGGCAGTGAAAACATGCCCTAGTGAGGAAATAGAAGAATAGCAATAAAAGACTAGAAATAGAGCGAATGAAAGACTACAAATTTTGAAAGACATGTAAGGAAGAAATTTCATCAAAGATCAAAGAATTATGCCTCAAAAGGTCAGCCAACTGCGCAGAAGAGGGGAAAATTTTTGAAACATGATTTTGACTATCAAGATGACCTCGAATTTTGATTTCGAGTCCGAAAATGGATCTAGGACGTCGAAATTAGGTAGAGGTGCAATTTTTTCACAATTCCGAGATGTTTTGAAAATTGGCAAAAAAAAGTCAAAATGCTATAAAAGGGGCGAAAAGGTCATTTTCAAGAATCATTTGACTTTTGATTATTTGAGAATCTAGAGCTTTGAGAGATAGCGATGGCTCAACCAGTAGGCATTCCTATCCACAGACATCGGTTTGAGTGTTCCCGATTACACAACTGACCTCCACAGTATGGTGCCCTAGTATATTTCTAAAAACTAGTCGTTTGTTTGCGTCATATATAGCATTTATTGCATTGTTAGCACATTTAAAAATGTTTAAATGTTTAAATTTTAATTTCTAGGTGAAATATCGCGTGATACTTTAAAAGTATCATGACCTTTGGGTTGAAATGTCACGCAATACTTCGCGGGACCCTAAAGTATCGCGTTCATATAGTCACTAGTATCGCATGATACTGGGTGAACTATCACGCGATACCGAGCGAAGTATCACCCAACCAAAGGTATATCGCTCCACCATTGAGAGAAGTATCGTGTGATACTTCTCCAGAAAATTTAAAATTTGAATCATTTTTTAGCAAAGTAAGACATGGGTCCAGACAATAGTTGTATTCTAAGTGTTGTGTACTGATTTGCATCATAGTATATACTGACATATGGCTTGGTTGAATGGCTATAGGAGGTCTTCCCAGCATTGATCATTAGAGAACCGAAGGTAGTGGGGTTGAGATGCGTCTGAAACCTGGATGATCCAGGTGAGGATGACATCAGGCGGATGAGATTCCAATATCTACTGAGATTCCCATACATCAGGGCCGATCATGGGTTGTTGATTGCTCTTTCCGAGAGATGGCATAATGAGCACAACACCTTTCACCTGCCCACCAAAGAGGCATCGATCACACTGGAGGATGTTTATAGGATTCTACGGGTTCCATGCCATGGAGAGCCTGTGAGTATAATCATGTTTGTAGAAATAATTGTGTAATGTTTCCATGAGATGAAAACTAACATAATTTGTGTGCTGGCTCAGGTATATTATGATCATGATGCCACTGAGGGATGACGGTTGATCCAGGATGTCACCATCTTAGATAGACATGCTAGTTGGGAGAGACTGATTGATGACTTTGGTCAAGATTTTCCTGTGCCGTGTATCGTAGCATCATTTATCTCACAGATCCTGATGACTGACCGCAGTCAGAAGGGGTTTCCACTAGGATGGGGTAGGCTACTGGTGGATTTAGTAGGTAGACCTCGGCGCATGGCATGGGGTCCAGCCATACTAGCAGAGATGTACCACGAGCTCCATGAGATCATGTATAGAGAGGGTCAGACATGGGCATGTAGAGCCATCTTGGCACAGGTGTGGGTGTGGGAGCACATCGCTGTGGTGCGTCCCTTGGTGCAGCTGAGAGAGAGGAGGTACCCATATATATATAGATATTCAGGCTTCATATCACATGCCCATTCAGGGAATGTGACACGTTATAGGAGGATTCTGGATGAGATGACCTCATTCATATGGAGGCCATATAGGGATGTGGAGGCATGGAGTGATGCTAATGAGGAGTTGAGTTATATGTTGTGCTCTCGGCCACTGGTAGGCCGTTACTTAGAGATAGTTGACCAGTTCTGCATTACTTAGGTTTGGCGATAGTTTGGGAGGTAGCAACGAGTCTCCATAGAGACTACCACTTATGCATGAGCTAGAGATGAGGAGCGGCATGGGTGGCTCCCCATGTTAGATTATTAGTCAGCTATCGCAGAGACAACTGTGATCAGGAGGGAGCCTTGGGAGTATCTCCTAGACATGGTAGATGCAGGTGTAGATGTAGTGTATAGGGTAGAGCGGTAGAGAGTACCATTCCCTTGGTTCACCCTACCAAATGCGGCACAGGTTGCCCCAGCAGGGGGAGATGGAGGAGATGATGATGAGGGTAGGGGAGGAGGTCAGGTGGGGGAGGGATCTAGAGTTGGTGGCTAGAAATGGTCATGAGGTCAGAGCTCGAGGAGTGAGGAGGCACAAAGACCTCCTCAGGAGCAGGCATAGATACCGGTGGATCCAGCTATAGGGGATGGACTGAGAGCCCAGATTCAGACTCTGGAGATAGAGGTTCAGCAATTGAGGACTACCATAGTAGTATGAGATCAGTAGCTAGTAGACTTGAGATCAGAGAGGGATCAGTAGATGAGATATCTTAGGATAGAGATAGCACATCGGGAGACGACAGCATAGGCAGCTACATTAGAGATCCGACGGGAGGCAGCTAGAGCAGCGTATTACCATGGGCTCTATCTCCAGGTAGTCCCAGAGGGTCAGAGAGCATTGTCATACTCTCAGAGGGTAGGGGCATCAGATATGATTCCAATCATAGTGCCACCTCCACCACCACTAGCGTCATATGATGGAGACAGTGCAACTTAGGTCTAGGGTTTAGATGATACTATTGAGACTATGATCTAGTCGGGATCTCTATTGTATGATTTCACATCATTGATGACATTGTATCATGACATTGTTTTTATATATGAGATATACTAGATGTTGGATATATCATATGTTATTGTCTCACTTGGACGCGTATCAGTTATCTTATGTATTGTCTTGTCTTATTTTGCTCAAAATGTTTATATATGTGCTTATGTTCATTCTTTCTCGTAGAGAGATTCTCATGTATATGACATAGATTCGTGGTTCTAAAAATGACATTTTGAGATATAGATATGATTGACATGATTAACCCCTTGTGATGAACAAGAATAGGTTCGAGATGAAAGAGGCAAGGAGTGAAAGAGATGATCGAGAAAAGAAGATGTGAGCGCAGTTTGACTAACAGGTCCATGTACGATAAAAAGAAGAACTCTCTTTATATGCAAAGTGCAAAACTAACTATCATGAACCTAAAAATGCAAGCTACTATGAAAAGTGGTTGAATTTTCAAGGTCACAACGCTTGTAGACATCTAATTATCATCATCAAGTGTTTGGTAGCACCGTAAGATCATATAATGCACACTAGTATAACTATGTGGATATGAATATGATCTTTATTAGATAGAAATGTAGAAATCTCACCTAGGCATCAAAGACATGTAGGTCAAGATGACTATTGGAGTGAGATTACCTAAGTTTTGATATGGCGAGATTATACTTGCATCAAGACACAAGAAAAGTCAAGATGGCTATAAGTATGCACTCGCGAAATTGTCAAGGATAATACCTTGTCAATCCATAGTATCAAGTAAGACCAGCATAAATGCTCATGATAGTTAGGATCAACAAAATATACCCACAAGAAGAAAAAGAAATAAAACATGTTCTCATACCCTCAGTCTTCTAGCTATGCATCATCAAAAACTTCTCAGGGAGAGACCATTTATCAAAGAAATCCTCATAGACAACACACAAAGAAGAATAAAGTCAACATATCTCAAGCAAGTTGTTTGTTTAAGTGCATGTATGTTGGTCATAGAGTCAAACTCTGAGTATCGCATCTACCAATGAGAAATATTGCATCAAACTTAGACTATTGGGTAAGACATCTGATAAGTGTTAAGAAACGCTCAACGCAAGGGTAGTGTTGAAAAACACTGTTTGGGGTGGTGTTGAAAAACAACTGTTTGTGGAATGCCCCAAGAGACAAACGCACCTAAAGGACCTATGCCAACAGTTATGTCCCCTAGACAAAAATAAAGACCAATTCTAGACCAAGTCAAATAAGGTCAAGTCATGATGGAAAGTGGCTAAGTGTCGAGGACGCATGCTAAAAGACAAGGGTGCAAAGGCCTCAAGTAGCACCTGTTTGCAAGTTTTCACCACTCAGATTTTATTGCAATTTTTTCTCCTTTTTTTTTGTATTTTTGCTACCAAGGTGCCTGTTTCCAGGTTTTCACCAAGGCACTTTTTCTATTTTTTTTGTATGTTTTAAATTTTTTGATTTTTTTATATTTTTTCAGGACTTTTTATGCTTTTTAGGATTTTTTCAGCATCATATATGAATTTTTTTGGTATTTTTTCAAGATCATAAAATATGTACAAGGTATGCCCCCCAGACAAAAAATGGGCATCAAGGATAGAACTTCTTTAGGTGCACAATGTTGATGGGCTCAGGAAGCTATTCTCCATCTTCATCTAATAGTAAATATGCACCTGTACCAAAAGCTGCTGTAATAATGTATGGTCCAAGCTAGTTAGGTTCGAACTTCCCTTTTTGTTCTCTATTCTGTTGATTTTTAGGGTTCTCTCATAAAACAAGATCACCTATCTGAAATTCCCTAGGGTGAACCTTCTTGTTGAATGCTTTAGACATACACTTTTGATATACTCTCATGTGATCAAAGGAAGCCTTACGCTTCTCATCTAGAAGTTCTAATTCCTGTAACCTCATGGCACGGTAATCCTCATCTGTAATCAATCCTTTGAGAGAGACCCTAAGTGAGGGTATCTCGACCTCTAATGGTAATACTTCTTCAATGCCATAGGTAAGAGAAAAAGGTGTGGCTCCTGTAGGTGTGCAAATGCTTGTTCTATAAGCCCATAGTGTGGGATTGATTTGCAAGTGCCAATCCCTACCATTCTTGTGCACTTTTCGATGAATGATCTTAAGAATGGTTTTATTAGAAGCTTTTGCTTGACCATTGCCTTGTGAGAAGTAGATGGAGGACCAGTGTTGCTTGATTTTAAACTTTTTGCATAAATGTTTGAGGTCCTTGTTCTTGAATTGTCCTCCATTATCAGTAATAATCTCAGAAGGCACTCCAAATCGGCAAATAATGTGATTCAGGATAAAGAGTGAGACCGTTTTGCCTGAGGCAATAGAAAGAGGGACTGCCTCTACCCATTTCATGAAATAATCAGTAGCTGTGATAATAAACTTATGTCCACCTAATGAGTTGGGATGAATTTTCCCAACAAGGTCAAAGGCCCATCACTGAAATGGCCAATGTGAAATAGAAGGAATTAGCTCCCTACCTGGAGCATGAATCAGGTTTCCATGTTTTTGATATTTCTCACAAGATTTAGAAAAAGCTACTGCATCATGTTGCATTATGGGCTAGTAATACCCCGCCCTAAGCAATCGACGGGCCATGGCAAGACCATTAGAATATCCACCACAAATGCCCTCATGGATGTCAACTAACGCTTGGTTGGATTCCTCCTTTTCCAAGCACCTAAGAAGCATCCCATCAAAACCCCTCCTATATAGGTCACCAGAAATGAGGGTATGGTGAGAGGCATTACAAATGAGATTTCTGCGTTTAGATCGATTGAAGAATTTAGGGATGATGCCATCACGAAGGTATGAATAAATGGCACCATATCGGGAAGACTCACAAGTGACAAGGGTACAAATGACATGGCTTTCAGAAGAATCAAAGATAGGGCAACGTAGTTCTTCCACCAGGAACTCGAATCGGGACTCATGCTGCTCCAATTGCAGAAGTGAAGCTAATGTGGCCATAAAATCTGCAGCTTTGTTGTCTATCCTAAGGATTTGCTGGAATGTTACAAAAGTAAAGTAGCGTCTCAAAGAATCAACTATCTTTTTATAGGGTATTAGCTTGTCATCTTTGGTTTGATACTCTTCATTGACCTGATTTATTATTAATTGTGAATCCCCAAAAACATGCAACTCAGTTATATTCCATTCTATAGCCATCTTCAAACCATTAGCCAACGCTTCATACTCTACAATATTGTTTGTACATGGAAAAAATAGTTTGTATGACTTTGGTATAGTGTATCCATGTGGAGAACAAACAATATTCCTGCACCTGACCCATTTTACATATTAGAGCCATCAAAGAACATCTTCCAGGTGCGAGCTGTGATATGCAGTATATGTTCATCTGGGAACTCCACTTGTATAGGCATGCTATCCTTAACTAGAAAATCAGCAAGTTGGTCTGCAATATCCTTCCCTTTTATGGCCTTTCTTTCAATGTACTCTATATCAAATTCTAATAGTACCATCATCCATTTAGCAAGCCTACCCATGAGGGCAACCTTACTAAGAAAGTATTTTAGAGGATCAATTTTAGCAATCAAGTGTGAAGTATGAGCCAGCATGTAATGTCACAACTTTTGGGAAGCAAACACCACAACAAGACAAGATTTCTCAATGTTATTATAATTGACCTCATATGATACGAGAGTACAACTTATATAGTATATGGCCCTTTCTTTTTAATTTTCATCTAACTGAGCCAACAATGCCCCCAAGGAAGTGTCTGTAGCTGAAATGTATAGGATCAAAGGTTTCCCCTGAATAGGAGGCATCAAAATTGGAGGATTAGCCAAGTATTGTTTGATTTGATCTAGGCTCCTCTGACAATCCTCGTTCCAAACACAAGAAGCACCTTTATGAAATGTCTTATTAAAGGGTTGTGCTCAATTTGCAAGCTAAGAAATAAACCTCCTGATAGATTGAAGACATCCTTGCAGACTTCTCATTTGACTGATATTTCTTGGAGGTGGCATGTCTAAAATTGCTTGGACTTTTTCGGGATCAACCTCTATACCTTTTGTTGATATTATAAATCCTAAAAGTTTGCCTGTGGTGACACCAAATGCGCACTTCTTTGGATTCAATCTAAGTTCAAACTGTTCCATACAATCTAGAATTACTTCCAAATCGATAAGGTGTGTATCCCTTTTTCTTGATTTAGCCAGGGTGTCATCCACATAATCTTCCATGTTCTTGTGCATCATGTCATGGAATATAGTAGTCATAGCTCATTGATAAGTGGCACCCACATTCTTTAGCCCAAATGGCATGATGTTCCAACAATAGGTTCCCCATGCACAAGTGAATGCTATTTTCTCTTGATCTTCAGGTGCTATCTTAATCTGGTGGTATCCACTAAATCCATCCATTAGAGAGTATATCTCATATCCGGCTGTCATGTCCACTATCATGTCAATGTTTGGAAGTGGAAAATCATCCTTAGGGCATGCTTTGTTTAAATCTCTAAAATCCGTGCATACATGAATGGACCTGTCATGTTTGGACACTGGTACTATGTTTGAGATCCATTCTGCATAATCTATGGCTCTGATAAATCCAGCTCTCAAAAGTTTTTCTAATTCCGCTTTGACAAGGAGAGCTACATGTGGATGCATTTTCCCGAGTCTTTGCTTTACTGGTTTGACTCCTGGAGCTATGGATAAGTGATGCATTATAAGATTTGTGTCAAGCCCTGGCATGTCTGAATAAGTCCATGTGAAGTTGATCTTTTTCTTTTGTAGGAACTGTGTATATGCCTTTGTTTCTTCTTCTGATAAAGATTGGACAAGATGAACAATTTGAGGAGCTTCTTCTATGTTTAAATTAATTGATTTTGTTGGCTCAATCAGCACTGATGATCTGTCCTGGAAATAAATGGGCAAGTCATTAAGTACCCCATCCTTAGGCACCTCGAGGAGGTTTTCACCCTTGGATACGTCATTTCTTTTTACTATTTTTGGTTCTGATACTGCCACAAAGTGGGTTTCACCATCAGAACACCTATTCTTTTTTTTTTCCTTTTTTTTTGAGACTGAGGTACTTAATATCAGGCTCAGTCATACTCATAGTTGGCTCACTGGTGGGAGACTGGTGCAGGAGCACCTAAGGTCCAAGTACAGTAGGAGGTCAAAAGGTCAAGAAGGATCAATTTGATTGTATTTCAATATATTAAGATCATTTTGATTTGTTTTAAGTCATAACAAGTCATTCTAACAAGAAGTGCAAAGCTACTTTAAAAGTTGTCATAATTGTCCATTCAAGACCTAGGTTGGTCAAATAGGTCAAATGATATAAAAACATCCATGGAAGGGTGTAAATGATGTAGGAGATCATTAATAGGTTTGGTTGACATGTTTCTAAGGTTATTAAAAAAAAATTTAAGGTCATTGGACTAAAGTTTCAAAACTTGTCAAGAAAAAATGTTGTCAAAAGTGCAAAAAGAAGGTGAAAGTGGTTTCAATCAGTTTTGAGGGTAGTTAGAGGGGTTTGGAGTGTCAAAATTCTTTAAATATCATTGTATTTACAAACCAAATATATCGGATAGGAAGGAGGAGGAAAAAAACTATTTTGTGAAAGATTGTGCATTCAAGATTGTCATTTTGATTGGTTTTTACCTATTTTTGTGTTGTTTCCAAGCCATGTACGGACCTGTACAGCCTGGAAACAATGCATCATTAGCATGGATAGATAGTAAAATTTATCTTCCTTCTTATGGTTTTGGTTTTGTGTGATTTCATCAAGGAATGAGAAAGTTATAAGGATTTTGGTAAAATCAGTTAGAAAATCCTCTGAACAAAGTGCTCTGCAAGAGTTTGGTAATAACTTAAGTTTCACTTGATGGAAGAATGTGATTCTTGGTTTTTATAGAATTATATTCACATTAATTTTAAATGAAATTTATTTGGAATTTAATGGTTAAGTATTCTTTGAGATATTTGATGCCCCGGATGATTGTTTCTCTTATTTTTCTACAAAATGTGGGACAGTAAAAATAGGTCTCTGTACAGGGGATGTAACTCATAACTGAACCGTTGGATTGGGCTAATTTTGGGATATGATTTCCAAAACCTAATTACACACCCTTTGACCGAAGAGATTTTTAAAATAATATCTGGTGCAAAAGTTATTAATGACTTTATACAGGTATATCAAAACTGTCTGAATGTGGACAGTCATAAACTTGTTCTATTATCCATTAGAATGAGTGATCAAATAGTTAATAGATGGATGTATTTGGTATTGAATGGAATGGAAAGGGAGTTATTGTATGAGTGTGAAAGTTATTTTGAATGAAAAGTCATTGTAAGATCAGGGACAATGAGGGACTACATAAATGAACAACATTTTATACATCCATGTTTTATATTGTTCTTGAGGAATGGACTAATGATGTAATGCAAGGTAATAGCCTTGAATAGGATATAGTTTGATTCCTGAAAGGATGAAACTAGAAGGATTATGCATTGATTATTGTCTCAAATATGTTGATAAATGTATGAGAAGCAACCTTACTATCAAGGTTGGGACAAGAAGTCCTTGTAGGATTTGGAGTAGTGGATGCTCTGCATCAGAGACACTATCGGCTCAATAGCATCAAGGTAACAAACGATCTCATAGTCATTCTGAAAATTCAACAGTTGTGGTTTTTGTGAGATTTGAGACCAATCAATCAAATGTCGATTGAAAAGGGGTAGGTCAATGACTGGTTCAACATTGTGGATGTGATGGCTATCATTTTTGGTGACCATATATTCAGAATTCATCAAGTTCCCTTCTAAAGTACCTGAATCGAGATTTGTCCTTCCTAATGAAGTATCGTCCACTAAGGCAATCTGAGGAGTCCAATCCTCTAGCCCTACACTAGGCTCATCAACTACGTCAAGTTGATTACTATAGGTTTGAATAACATCAACATCTAAATCCAGGGTTGCATCTGAAAGTGAATCCCACTCATACTCATGTGAATCTGTCTCTGAATCTTCAGCATTTGGACCTTGTGATGTGGAAGCCACATAATTATGAACCATTAAAGTGCCTGAATCAATGTCACCTATCGCAGCTTGGGTGACGACACTTTCCATGGCTAACCTAGCATCTCTATAGTCACTATCTATCGTAGCTGGGATAGGAGGACTATTAATTGTCAAATTTTGGAGTTCTCCCCAAAGGAGATCAGTTGATGGCACCCAATCTTCTATCATGTCTTTCTGGTTAGCAAGATTAGGTGTGTATTCAAAATTAGAATCGCTATCTGTGGCAACCAAGACAATAGTATCTTTTGATTTATCCTTTTCGAAGCCTAATCCCTTTGTTGACTTATCCCTTCACGCAAAAAGTGCATGATCTAAAGGTTCAGCCCTAGCATCCAATCTGTGACTAAGGGGACCATGTCCTGGATATCCCATGTTTCTGACTAACATGTACCCCCTCCCATAAGCTTTAGGTGAAGGAGCAAAATTTTCATTATGTTGGTATTTTTCCTCATGATAGATCCAATTTCTGACAGCAACTTCCTCTTTTTCTTCTTGAATAGGAACTGAAGATTCAATAAACTTTCCAAATAATGTCATGGCTGATGACGAGGGTTTCATATCTAGGGAGGCTTACCATAAGATCTAGGAGAGGTAGGTAATTTTGTGAAAGAATCAATCTTGTAATCTCCCATGCCAATGTCAAGGATTTTGAACTTTTCTTTGCACTGCTCTAGTGAAATGCTAGAATTGTCAGCTTCCCTATTCAAAGGTATATGCGATCCAATAGAAATGTTATTGACTAAAAAAGTACTATCCCCAGGGATGCAAATTTCTACACCATTATGAGGAAACTTAACGCATTGGTGATATGTTGACAGGACCGCTTGCATTTCATGAATCCATGGCCTCCCTAGCAGAATATTGTAGGCCAAAGGTCCAACATCAACAATTTGAAATAAAATATCTTTTTCCACTGGACCAATACGGATTGGTAAAATTGCTAATCCTTTGGAACTCCTTTCTGCTTCATCGTATGCTTTGATCGTGATCTTTTTCTTTGTGTCAATAACTTCTTTAGAATATCCTAAAGCTTTCAACAAACTCATGGTACAAATGTTTAAGCCTGCACCCCCATCTATCAAAACGCGCTTGACACGAGTTTTATGAATCATGACTTCTATGTGTAAGGCCAAGTTGTGTGGGTGACTTATGGATTTGTCATCTTCTTCTGAAAAAGTGAGGAAATGAGGGCTGGCTAAATGGTTGATCATGTTCTGGAATTGATCCACATCTAAGTTTTTGGGGACACTAGCTACTCACAAGGCATCCTCAAGGACACACTTATGCCTCAGGGACAACTCCAAAAGTTCAAAAATAGAAATCCGCACTGGCGTACGTTGTAGTTGGTCAACAAGATTGTAGTTAAGCTCAGGATCAACAGAAAAATTGGAAGGGACCTGTTTGGATGTAGGTTGTCTAGGCTTGCCAGAATTGGGACCTCTAATGACAATAGGAGGCTAGCTAGCTTGACTCCTAGTGATAGCATGAAGAGGCTAAGACTCCTTTCATGAGTTAGGACCTCTCAACACCACTATGGATCCATCATAAGACACTTGTTTTGGATCATTGCTATGCTCATAGGAATTCTTTTGTCTCATCATGTTAACATTCTCCTCAACTATCTCAAGCATATTGATGACATTGTCTGCCTTGGTATAGGTATAATTTATTGAAGCCTTGCCCTTGTTGTCATTATGAGAACCTTCTCCTTTCTCGTATTTAGGCAAGGGCTCTTTGAAAGCTTTGTGATCTGAATTAGAAGTCAAACCATCTACCTACAATTCTCCATTTTCAATAAGGTCTTGGACAAGATGTTTGAGCTTAAAGCAATTTTTGATATCATGCCCAATTCCATTATGATAAATACAATAGGCCTTCTCATTCCACCAATATGGTTTAAGCTTTGGAATGTGGAACTTTGAAGGGTCTTGGGGTTGCACCAAGTTATGAGCAATGAGGGTCTTAAAGACATTCGCATAGGAATCCCCAAGTTTTGTAAATTGCCTTTTCTCCATTTTTGACTTTCCTTGATATTTTGGCTTACTAGCTTGTTGTTGTGAGGACACCTGTAACTTCATGGCTTGAACCGCATTGGAGAGATTAAGGACTTCATTCTTAGGTTGAGGTGAGTCAACAACACCATCATTGACCACCTGTTGTTGTTATTTTGGCTATTGTTATTGTTTGTCATTTTGGCCAAAATTCCTTGTTCTTTTAAAACATCTTCAATGTGACATGCCACATCAACCATAACATCAAAAGAGCTGAAAGGGTATTTCCTAACTTCATACCTTAATTCAGGTATCAAATTGCTCACAATAATATCAATCCTCTCTTCTTTAGGAATTGTCCTTGGGTATTTTGTGCATAAACATCTCCACCTTTGTAAGAAAGTAACAAATGACTCCCCTTGGTTTTGTTTTAACTTGCATAAGTCGAGCATGGTGACCGGTCGTGTCAAATAATAGGCAAAGTGTTGTACAAATCTTTCCACAAGCTCTTTAAATGTTTTGACTGGTGGAGTTAGGTTAGTGAACCACTCCATAGCTTGTCCCTTGAGACTCCTAGGGAAAAATATCATTAGATAAGAATCCTCATGGTGGAAGGAAAAACTCATGATATAGAATTGCCTAACATGGTCATGGGGATCACCGATACCATCATATTTGTCATATGTAGGAAACTCAACTTTCTTAGGGAAGTCAACCATCACAACACTTTTATCAATAGGAGTAGGACAAATAGAATCCAAGTTAAATGTGCTCTTAAGAGCTCTCATACTATCCACATCTCATTGAAATTGTTTGATCATCTCATTAGTTGATGGTTCTTGCTTTTTCACCTTTCTATCCACATCAAAATCAAAAGGCACCTTAGCACCTTTGTTGATTAAACTTTCCAAGAATTGGTCCTTGTTTTGTTCAACATAGGCTTGGAAAGATGACTCTTGTTGAATAGCCATAAAATCCAAGGTGTTCAAATTATCATATCTCCCTCCTTCTGGTGAAGTATGGTGTACCCGTTGCGAGGGTTTTCTAGAGAGCCTAGGAGGTGAATTTCTCCTATGGCGATCATATCTGAAAACTCTCCTCCCCTTTGGACTTGGGGATCTGGAGGGCGTCTTAGACCTTCTCCTAGTCTTTGGACTTTGTGATGGGGTTGATGGGGGAGATTTGGTCCCATTATTAGTTCCCCTACCATTGAATTGTCTTTGGAGTTGTCGTGCATACAACCTATCTTCCTCTTCTTGCAATGCTCTTTGCTTCATCTCTAGCAAGATCTTCTCCTCCTCTTCCAATCTCTTAAGTTTTTCTTGCTTTGCAGCTTGTTCCTCTTTGTAAGCCTGCTTAGCTTTCTCAATAGCCTTCAATCTAGCATCAACATGCTAGGAATTTTCTTTGGGTGGAGATGAAGGGCCTGATGCATTATGTAAGTTGGCTACATTAACATGATATTCTGTTTCATTGTCATAATGTTGGGATCCTATTTCTGAAGAATCATGTCTTCGATGTCTTTCTCTTCTTTGTTGGGGATCCAAATATCTTGTGTCAATTAAAGGTGACTCTGGTGGACTAATAGCATGTCTAAATCCATCAGGTATGTGACTGTCATCTCTAAAGCTTGAAAACATTTCTTGAAGATTTTGGTTGAGCACCTTTCTAGAATTCTCGATACCCAAAAAACTCATGTTGTTGCCTGATGAATAGTGTGTCTCAGGTGAACCTTCCTCACAAGGATCAGTCTCAACTTCTAGTTGACCTCTATGGGATTGATCAAAGAGAGGCTCCTTTTCCCTACAATGTCGACATGTTCTAACTAGTGGTAATTGACTAAAGATAATCGGGGGTCTCTTCCCTTGATTCACTTGGTATCTTGTGGTAACTGACATGAAATAAAGAGACTCTAAGTGATAGGTCAATCTCTCAAAGTGTCAACTCCAACCAAGGATAATTGGGGTTCTCTATTGTCCAAAGAGAAAGATAAAAGATAGAAAAAATAAAGGGCGTCACCAACACTGTCAAAGAGGTGCTTCAAATCAAAGGATGAATATCCTTGCACTTTTGAATCAGGAGGTTGAACTTAGCCAAAATTCAAGTTGAAATATTGATGAAAGTGATTTGGACAATGAGAGGACCAAAATTCTCCAAGGGTGTAATCAACAATTCTAAAGATAAATTTTGCACTAAGAATAGCTTCCTAACTTCGTGAGTTACATTTGAGGTATCCTTACAAATCAATTGAAATGATCCCTAGGTAGGCTAAAATCAGAAATTTGCAGTTAAAAATGGTCTCTAATAGTAAGATCAGATAACCTATCCAAAGGCCAAGTCGCACTAAAAGGAAGTTTAAAGGCTAAAACTATAATCACAGTTGAAAATTCCCAGGTGATAGACCCTAGGCAGACAGGGCGATAGACCTCAAACCGGGTGATAGATCTCATACAGCGCAATACTTCGCATGGTGACATGCGATAAACCTTAAAGCTACCAGGAGATAGACCTAACAACTATCGGGCGATACAATTTTTGGAGTGAACTATCACATGATATTTCTCCCTCAAGCAGGCGATATTGATGCAGTTTTTGACCAAGTGTGTGCAAAATTTCAAGTTTTGAAGGTCTGATTTCAAAATTTTGAATCTAAGGGTGAAAATGTCTGATATCAATCACAATTTTAATGGCAATAGGACAATTTTTCAAATATTAGGTGATCAAACATGTCTTCAAACACTTGTAACAAGGGTAAAAGCAACCTTGCCAAGACAAACACTTGTGATATCGGATTGAAAAAGCACCCTATGAATACTACCGATTGTTTGTATGCTAAGAATGTTTACACTGGTATAGCACTTTTGAAAACACTTCAAGCAATATCTACCTACAAGAGAAGGCTCAATACTTACCAACTTAGCCTACAACTTGATGCCCCCTTGCCTCACACCAAGTGGTTGCCCACAAGAGATATTGGCTTTGTCGTGGAAGTGTCAAATGACACAACCAAAGGGGCTCATATGGTGAGTATCTTGGGGTGATCCGGGTTATTCCACTTGGATCAATCCTTGCACTAAGAAGATAAGTAGCTAAAAAGGTGGCTTCTAACCCAAGGTTTGTAATAAGGGCTTCCGTTCACAACACCCCTCTTGCTCCTCATAAAGGACTGGGACCTCGCGGCCTCAAGAGTACCTTAAGCATTCTTGCTCAATATTTTCCCCATGGTCACAATCCCACAAGTACTTACATCAAGCGAAGACAAGTGTTATGTCTACCAAGGTTTTTAGTGTTCTTGATAGCCTTGAGATTATAGTGAGTTAGAATAGCCGAAAAAAGGCTTGTCCCCACTTGGGTCGTTCCTCTTGATTGCTCAAGAGCAGGCCCGCTAAAGGATTCCTATACTAAACAAATTTCCAAACACACCAAGCAAATTGGGTCACCCCCTTGTTTCCAAAATTCTAAGATGGGTCAAGATTTTCTGATTCACCTAAGGGTGAAGAGCATACTTCTCCTACCACCTCAAAATCCTTTTCACAAGGTATTAACATTCCTAAAGCAATTAGTAGATGCCACACTTGAAAGGAAACAAACACTTGAAATTTTTTTTGCTTTTGATTATACTTTGGGCAGCCCTGCAAAAACCATTAGTAGCCCCTTAGTATGCAATCTATGGAAATCTCCTTCAAGAAAAGCTCCTACAAACAACTTGTTAGGTAAATCCAAAGTCCAATTAGCTCTAAAATTCAAGTTACCCACTATCAAAAGTATTTTCAAAGCACCAAAGGTGGAACACTTAACCCACCAAGTAAATATGAAGTGAGTCCAAAAATGTGGAACACTTAATGCTCTTTTCAAGTAGACCCCTCCCCTATGTATGAATGCTAACCTTGCATCCAAAGGGCGAGACCAAGGGGTGATTAGAAATAAGCAAGTCCAAACCCAATTTAGCTAACAAGCTCCATCACAAGTATTCATCAAGTTAATGTAAAGTGAGTCCAAAAGTGGAGCACTTAACCCCTTAAAAAAATATGAAGTGAGCCCAAAAGTGGAACACTTAACCCCTCAAGTAGATATGAAATGAGTCCAAAAGTGGAACACTTAACCCTTCAAGTAAATGTGAAGTGAGTCCAAAAATGTGGAACACTTAACCCTTCACACAAACTCAAAGAGAGTCCAAAAGTGGAACATTTAACTTTTCATATCAACTCAAAGAGAGTCCAAAAGTGGAACATTTAACATTTTACACAAACTTAAGACAAATCCACACCTTAGAAACTAATGAGATCAAGAAAGCATAAAGAGGGTAAAAATGTGGAACACTTAATGCTCTTTTCAAGTAGACCCCTCCCCTATGTATGAATGCTGACCTTGCATCCAAAGGGTGAGACTAAGGGGTGATTAGAAATAAGCAAGTCCAAACCCTCTTTAGCTAACAAGCTCTATCAAAAGTATTCCAAAGTTTGCTTATCAACACTACTCACAAGTGAAAAAGGGGGAACCAATGGAATATTTAACTTTCCAAGCTAACATAGGGTGAGTCCAAAGATGTGGAACATTTAACCCCCCATGCACACAAGGAATGAATCCATGTCCTTAATCACTCAAATGAGGTTTTTGATATTGGAAAGCAAGAATCAACTACTAACAAGCTATTGCAAACTAAGAAATGAATACAACTATGAAGATTAATTCTACCTAAATGCAGAAAAGTAAGCTAAAAAACTAACTATGATCAAAATTGAAAAAAAAAAGACTGAAATTGCAACTCTCTATCGGATCAGGCGATATACCTCAAAACTCACCAGTATCGCGCGATACTTCTTCTTGTAGCCGGGTGATACTTTAAGGGTTGGGCAATAAAATTCACAGTAGTCGTGCAATAATTCGCCTGATGCCAGGTGATACACTTCAATATAGGTGTGCAATACTTTTCTCGTGCGAAATGTCACCCCAACACTGAAAGTATATTGCGCGATATTTCTGAGAAATGTCGCGCGATAATCTGAGACAGAAAATAGACAATGCAAAAATTTCTGAAAATTAATTTGAAAAATGATGAAAATGCATGAAATAAAAAGGACAAAGCTATCTACTTTGCCCCACGGTGGGCACCAGAAATGTATGGTGTAAAAGTGACCACACTTCTATGAACCATTACTTGCAAGGTTGCTCAACAATGAGGCCTCACAAAGCGGCTCATAGCTTTCTATGCATGGAGTTGCAAGATGCTATAATGAATTTTCTCTCAGCTAGAGCTACAAACTTGTGACTTTGCTAGTCAACCACACAATGAGAGATTCAAAACTAAGGACAAGGGAAAGAATGCCAATATCCCTAAATTGATTCAAACTATGATATGCAATGCAAATCTAAATGAGAATGCAAGATTAATCTACCAAAATGAAAGTGCAAACTAATCTATGAAAGGAAATTGCAATGGATTACAAACCCCTAATTAAGCTATGTGAAGCTAAATCTATTGCATAAAAGGAAATTAAACTAATAATGAAGCCATGAGTGCAACTATGAAAGCAAATATGCAACTATAATGAAAATGCAATGATGAAAGAAAGTCTTCAAAGCTTGAATGCAAAATGTCTTCAAAAGAGAGCTCCAAATGACCTAGAAAACCTGCAACATAACATTAGCATAACATCCAAGTATGCAAATGAAGAAGAGAGCTCTTCTTTTATAGGAAATGAAAATCAATGGATGGTTGGGATTAAGAGGCAAAAGACTTAATCAATGATGGAGAAAAATGGAAGCTCAATCCATGTGCACAAGATTCCTCCAATAAGAAAATTAGAGTTGACTTTTGTGTCCACATGAGACAAAAAGTGCTTTTCTCTCTTTTTATAAAATAAGAATAATGCTTTATTTGTGCAACTTAGGATAAAAAGAAAAGGGAGGGCTTTTTATTTAAATAAAAGGAGGAGGAAATATTCCTTTTAATTAAATAAAGACTTAGGATAGAATGGTTAGCCCATAGGATAAAATCCAATATATGATCGAAATTAAGACTTGATCAAGAAATTAATAATATTAAAAATATTGATTATTGATAAAAATGATTCAGGGTTGATAAATCAAATAAATGGGGCCCAAAGTCTAGGCGACCATTTTTGGGTGCATACAGATAGCATCTGGTTGGATCTTCTATTGGATTGAAATGCTTTTAGATTGGATCTCCTCCTTCCCTTCTTCTAATGTGAATATATGTAGGGCTCTAGGTAGGATCTATCCTTGGAAGAGATCCTTCATTTTGAATATTCTTGTTATTGCTTGTGTTTTTACAATATTGTCTTTATATATGCCTAATTAATGATATGTTATAATAATAAGAAATGGGGTTGATTATATGTTCCTTCTGTTGGCATTGTGCTATTGGATCATTTAGTGTTCCTTGTAATAGATTTTTGCAAGTTTATAATTCTATGTGATATTTCTTCTTTATTAATCCATAAGGACCTATGCCAAGTCTAGGATGAAGTTCATGATTGAGCTTATGTCTAGGATAGGTTTGATTGGTGTTTTGGAAGGTATTCGAAGAGTCCTCAACTAGGTCTTCCTCAAATTTTTCTTCTAGGATCCCAATTTTACCCAATTTTAGTTGTAAGTTCAATCTAGACTTTCATTATTTTTTTCCAACTTGACAATCAAGTGTGTTGATCTAATGCATCGAGTGTATTGTTCTATTATTGCAAGTGTGTTGTTTTGTTGCTACAAGTGTGTAGTTTTGATTCTACAAGTGCATAGTTCTAATTTTGCAAGTGTGTAGTTTTAGTATTGCAAGTGCGTAGTTTTATTATAGCAAGTGCGTCATTTGGCTTGGAAGTGTTTTTTTTCTTTAGAAGGTCAGGAATCAGGCCAGTTTGTTGTTCTTAGTCCGGTTTGAGCCTCGGGGTATTACATAAAATGTAATATTTAAGTATTTCCTTTCTTATACTTAAGGTTACATTTTATTGAATACTTTCAGGGTGTTTGAGAGTGGTTTCAGCTTCATAGGATTTATAATAATGATTCTAGATTTTGAGAGTTTTTAGGAAATTTTAGACTTAGCCAAATTTCAAGAATCAACGTGATTCTGTTATGATGTTTTATGGTTTTTAGTTAGTACTAGAGGCACTTATGATCTAATTTTTTATATATTATTTTGATATAATGTGTGTCACATTTTGATGCCATTTTATACATTTCAATCAATATGAATGCCTATATGGGGGTTTAGGGTTGCCTAATAGATTAGGGGTAACAAGTGAATACCTAAACTTGGAAATGTGATAATTTGATGTTCTTAGGAGACTTATGACATGATTTCATGATGTAACATGGTGGTCTTATGCATTTGAGGTGCTTTTATTCTTAGGTAAATATCCCAGGTGCAGTAGTGAGTATCTCTCAATGGAGGTTGAGGCCCTAAGTGGATGCTAGGATAACTCATTGGTGAGGTGTTTAATCAAGTGATAACATAATTAAATGAACTAGGAATGGGGGGAGAACACACTAAAAATATTAATTGATTCCTTTCCCATGCCACTAGAACTAGTATAGGCTAGGAAAGAGAGTGGAAGAAGGTGTCAATAGAGATGACACAATCGAACAACCTTGTCTTCATGAAAGGTGTTCAGTTCTACATGTGCCTACTTGGGGTCTAGGGTCTAGAGTTGACTGTCAAGGTAACCTAAGGGGTGAGGGATATACGATGACACTCACCTAGTTGCAACCTAGAGTCTTTTCTTTCTATGGTAGTCATGTTTGATTTGTGGTCTATTTCTGTTTCATGCTTTGTTTTTTTGGAAGGGGTTTTACCACCTTATGTGTGTTCTAGTTGTTTCCTCTTATGTGGGCATTGGTTTTTATTTCCTAGCTCAGGGGAGTGGGCCTATTGGTTCCATATGATTGGGTGGTTAATCTTTATTATATTGAGGTATTATTTGTGTTCTCTTGGATGATCCTTTCACATGTTCCTTTCTAGATTTGTAGTTGAAGACTTCATATTATATATTGTATTTTATACTAATGTATATGTATTTATGTACAACTATAATCTCCTAAAAGGAGTCATATGTATGTGGCATAATGATGTATATTGGTGTAATTATATTTCAAAATAATGTATAAGGGAATGGGTAGTACTAAGTAAAAATAAAGAGGGAAAGATTTTATTCTATCAACATTAAAAGAAAGCTATTTATATTATGTGTTCATATTTCTCCTATTCTCTTATGTTTTCCATATATAAAGGAAATGAAATTAGATGTAGTATGAATTGACATACTTAGGAAAGAATGTATGCTCTCTTGATGAAAGGTTCAAATAAAATTATTGTGAAATGATAGATTAGTAATTAAAATTATAAATAATGAACAATTATGAATCAATGAAATAGATAGTAACTTGATTGTAATGTTCAATGGTTGGTTTATGTTTACTTAGTGCATTAAAAATGAGTATGGATTAATGAAGTACATAGGACAATGCCTACCTTATTAAATATTAATCTCTAACCTAAATTCTTAAATGAAAGTGATATAAAGGATAGTAGTTGTTTACGAAATCAATGATTAGTTATGAATTGATAAGATGAATAATGATGATATATGATTGATGTGTGTTCAAATGAAAGAAACAAGTTAGGAACACATACCTTGGTGCATTAAAATGAACGTAAACTATTAAAGCTTGTAAATTAATGTATATATTTATGAATGTTAATAGGTTAGACAATGTTGCTTTAGTAGAAATGTTAGAGAACCTAAGAGGACTTAGGTTGATTAAATCTTTCATTCAAGTTTTAAAACAAGTGCTTAATTATGTTTTAGAAATTAGAAGTGAAATGATGGCTATTATTCTAGTCTAAAAAAAATTTACTTGCATATTTTAGAGGTTTTATGTCTTGTCCTTCTGGGTTCCCTAGCAGGGTGTTACATCTGCTATTAGAGCCCTAGGTTGCCACTTGTAGCTCAGCTATGGATATCATTTAGTGTTTGTCATTGCCTCTTGAGGTTAACCTTATTGATAGTGGACATCAGCCCTAGTTATGAAACTTTGTTTTCCTTTAGTAGTATAATTTTAGAAACATTAATTGATTGATTGGCTATGAATGGCTTGTAGGAATGATGAGTTCCTATGGTATATAAAGGTTAGAAGAATATTTATATGCATATGATTTTATATTGGAATGGAGTGTATTGTTATCTCAACTAGATCATTTAAAAAGCTTAATATGTATAATATTAATGATACAATTGGTTACTCTCAAATGTGTTCATATTAAGGAAATTGAAGATAGCTAGAAAGTTATGTGCATTAAAGGTTAATGTTATTGATTACATGTGTTAGTGAAAGAATTGGTTGTAGGGGGGAGTAGTATTAGGACTCATGTTTCTCCTTCCCTTAATGGATCTCTGATTATTTCTAAAATAACCAATTTGAATGAAATCTTCACATTACTGTTAAAAAATTGATTGGAATAAAAAGGGACCTAATATGAAAAATTACGAGGATATGACTAGTTAACAAGTGAAGCTTGGGATAAAATCTTAACTTAAAGACTAATGATTAAATTGCTTGGATTTTCTCTATAAGTATGGATATTGCTTTGGTAAGTGAATGCTAACAACTATTATAGTAGAATTATAAGACATGTCTTATTCATGTTCTATATGTACGTTTTATGTTATTGTATATTCTCCTATGATACAATGTAGATCTTTGATGTTAAGAAGTAACTTTTGTTTCATAAAAAGGTTTTTATGTGTTTTCTGAAAGATTGCTAATAGATATGTGTATTAATGAAATAGTAAGTTTTGAGTATCTATAATGCCTTAGTTTCAAAAATATTAATGTTTTATATACTTCCCCCATGAAAGAAATAACCTCTCATATCAATGTTTCATACCCATTTATATGGTCCTTACATTTTGGTATAGAAGTAAAAAACATAAATATTGGGTCCCCTATTCATAATTAAGGATTGCATGTTATTTTAGAATGTTAAAATGTGCCTTGTTATTGTAATCACTCCTAAATCATGAGGTGTAATTTCTATGAATTGGTTTTTCATGTCATGAAAGTATAGTGGGTTTAAATTAAGCTATAATAAGAATGATGTCATACTTTTGTGAATTATATTTTATATTTATAAGAATTGTTAGGAATTGGGACATTATCATCAATTCTTGCTTCTTATATTAGTTACAATAGATAGAGACTTTGATATTATAAAGGAAAGTACATATTTCAATTTGTTAATCATGCTTTTTCCTAATACATTGATGATAATATATAGTAGAAGTGTGTAAGAAAGATCACTTAGTGATGTAGGAGCATCTTGGGTCCTTGGCAATCCTGTATCACCAAAAACATGTTTGTGTTTTCCTGTGTTACTCAGTTCCTTCTTTGACCGAGTTGGTTCGATGTTGCTTAGTTTCCTTTGTTTACCGGGGTTGGTTGGTTATCTCTTTGGAGCTCGGTGATGCTTGTCTAGTGCTCGGTTATCCTTTCTTACTGAGTTTTTTATTTTAGTTTCCTGTTGAGGCTAACTCTTGCAATTGATTATGGTTACAGATTTAATGATGGTATCTATCATTGGGAAGCATGTGGACCTAGATCTATTCATTCCTTCAATTGAGGGTGGATTTGAAGGCTGACTTGTTCGGTAGCCTCTTATATATAATGTAATCTTTATTTGTAGTTTTAGGAAATCAATTAGGAAATTAGAGATAAAAGATAGGAGATAGAAGATTGTTTAAAATCCTCGCATGTTGGAGGACTTCTGTACTTGAATTGTAATATCTGGCCTAAATGGGGAAGGCCCTACATCTTGACATGTATGAATCAATTGAAGTAAATATATGATAGATATCTACATTCTCTCTCTCACTTGTGTGTTTGTTACTTCTGTGTGTGATCTCTACAAGGTGGATCTGGTTAAGGCATGCCTTTGGCCCCTCTCCCCATCCTTCCTTGCGTTAGGTGGTATCAGAGTTGAGGTGAGATATGGATCTAGGTTTGTGAATCTAGGTTTGAGGGTTCCTTCTTGTCAAACCCTAGTTAATTTATTGTGGGGTAGCAAATTGCGATCTGGCCTACAATTGCAAAGGGTTTCAAGATGGTTCGTGGGAGGTGAGATGTGGATCTAGGATTGGCAGACATGTTGAGACAACTTGCTGCTATATTAGAAGCTATTGAAACATCCCAGAGAAGAGGAAGACATCTTGAAGATGGTAGTGATGATGAAATTAAGGAAGAACAAGGTGATGTAGAACCTGCACCAGTGATGGATCAAGGTGAGGAAATATTGTTGAAAGCTTTGACAAATTTTAAGTCTACACCACACTTTAATCCTCCTGAGTATAACTTGGAAAACTAGATTATGATGAATTGGTGGACTGGATCACCGAGATGGAAAAGTAATTTGAATATGAAAATGTTTCGGAGGAAAAGAAGGTGCAAATTGCAAGCACAAAGTTAAAAAGTCATGCATCCTTGTGGTGGGAACATCTGCACTTGGACAAAAAGAGGAAAGGCGGAGACAAAATTAAGGTATGGAATAAGATGGTGAATAAATTGAAAGGAAAGTTTTTACCTTGTGATTATCAGATTAACCTAGTTAGGTGAATGCAAAGTTTGAGATAGAAAGATAGCTCGGTAAAAGAATATACTAAGGAATTCTATAGATTAGATATCAGATCTAGACATGATGAAGATGATGTGGAAATAATTGCTAGGTACTTGAATGGATTGAGAGTTTCCATCCAAGAAGAAATCAGTTTGGTTAAATTGGAGAATATTGAAGAAGCTTATCAATTTGCATTGAAAGATGAGGAGAAATTGAACAAGAGACATGAGAAAAGACAAAGAGGTAGAGGTGGTAGATTCCCTAGAGGAAGAGGAAGATGTTATGGTGAAAATAGTAGATATGAACCTGAAAAGACAAATCTGGATAAAGGCAAGACCAAGTGGAAAGGTGAAAGTTCATCTAGAGGCAAAGGCAATAACTACCAAGGTGGTTATAATAGAGGTGGTTTTTGAGGAACTTGTTACAATTGTGGAGAAGGGCATAGATCATTTGAGTGTATAGATGCAAGTAAGAAGGTCAGTAGCAGTAGAAATGCTTTGGTGCAAGAAGAGTCATTGAATGAACCTGAGAAGGAAAAGAACTTGATGGTAAGGAGAGTACTTTGGAGTGAAAGAAATAAGGAAGATCCAATAAGGAAAAGTTTTTTCAAGACCAAATGTAGGGTTTTTGATGAAGTTTGGAAGGTAATCATTGACAGTGGTAGCTATAAGAACTTGGTGTCTAAGGAAATGGTTACAAAGTTGCAATTGAAAAGGTTGGAACATCCAAAGCCCTATCAGATTTCATGGATCAAAGATGAGCATACACTCTTGGTAAGTGAACAATGTTATGTGAATTTGAAAATTGGAAAGTACTATGATAAGGTGTTATGTGATATCATGCCTATGGATTGTTGTCATATTTTTTTGGGTAGACCTTTGCAATATGATAGACATGCTATATATGATGGGAGATTACATAAATATACTATTTGGGCTGAATGGAGAAGACAAATCTTGTTACCTTTGATTGAAGAACCTGCTATTAATGTTTGTACATCTGTGAAAGTTTTCTTGATGGAAGGAAGAAAGTTTGTTAAGGATTTGAAGAAGAATGATGTATGTTTTGCTGTGATTCCTAACAAATCAAGTAAGAAAATAGAAGATAGCATCCCTGAGGAGATTGATAAGTTACTCATCAAGTATAGTGAGATCATTTTTGATAATGTACCTGATGGTTTGCCACCAAAGAGAAGCATTGATCATTGCATGGATCTAATCCCTGGAGCTAGTTTACCAAATAAGGCACCACATTGGTTGACACCTATCAAAAATTAGGAATTGAAATGATAGATTCAAGAATTATTGCATAAAGGTTTGATATGAGAAAGTTTGAGTCCTTGTGCAGTACCTGTTGTATTGGCACCTAAGAAGAATGGAGAATGGTGAATGTGTATGGATTCCAGAGAAACCAACAAGATAACAATGAAATATAGGTTTCCTATACCGAGAATGGATGATATAATGAACAGTTTGTCTGGAGCAAAGTATTTTACAAAAATTGATTTGAAAAGTGGGTTTCATCATATCAGAATTAGAGAAGGTGATGAGAAGGTGATGAGTGGAATACTACTTTCAAGACAAAAGAAGGTTTGTATGAGTGGTTGGTTATGCCTTTTGGTTTAACTAATGCTCTGAGTAATTTTATGAGGTTGATGAATAAATTTTTGAAGAAATTCTTGGGTAAATTTGTGATTGTAGACCTAGATGATATCCTGATATTCAGTTAGAGCAAAGAAGAACATTTATTGCATGTTAAAAAAGTATTGCAGAGATTTAAAGAAGAAAAGTTGCTGATAAATATGAAAAAGTGTTCATTCATGTAAGAGGAGATTGTGTATTTGGGATTTGTGATTTCAGCTGATGGTTTGAAAATGGATCCTTAAAAGGTTGAAGATAATTTGAATTGGCCTACACCTAAGAATGCTAGTGAGGTAAGATCATTTCATGGTTTGGCTAGTTTTTATAGAAATTTGATTAGGAATTTCAGTTCAATTTGTAATGCTATGACTGAGACTATGAGAGGAGATAAAAAGGAATTCAAGTGGACACATGGAGCTGATAAAAGTTTTGAGACTCTAAAGCTGAAGGTTGCTGAATTGTAGTTTTAGCATTGCCTGATTTCAATAAGGTATTTCAAGTGGAATGTGATGCAAGTGGAAGTGCAATAAGAGTTGTGTTGAGTCAAGAAGGTAAACATGTTGCTTTCTTTAGTGAAAAGTTGAATGATGCAAAAAGGAAATATTATGTGTATGATCAAGAATTCTATGCTATTGTTCAAGCACTGAAGAAATGGAGATATTATTTGATACTGAGTGAATTTGTATTGTATACTGATCATAAAGCTTTAAAGTATTTGAGTAGTTAGAATAAGTTAAATCAAAGACATATGAAATGGGTTGAGTATTTACAAAGTTATACATTTGTGATGAAGCATAAGAGTGGAGTCACTAACCGAGTTGCTGATGCATTGAGTTGAAGGAGATCTTTGATGACCGAGATGAAAATTGAAGTTCTTGGTTTTGATGACATGAGAGATTCTTATGAATTTGATCCTGATTTTTCTGAGCCGTGGAGAAAGTGTAGAGCACCTATTTAAGATCAACTGAGTACTAAAAGGGAAGATTATTTTATTCAATATGGTATGTTATTTAAAGGTATTCAACTGTGTATACTGAGAGGATCAATGAGAACTAATTTGATAAAGGAGAAACATAGTAGTGGCCTGGATGGACATTTTGGTGTTGACAAGACATTGAATTTGCTTAAGGAGAAATACTTTTGGCCGTAGATGTATAAAGATGTTCAGAAATTTGTGAAAAGTTATGGAATTTGTAAGTTGCAAAAGGAGTAAGTCAGAATACTAGATTGTATATATCGATTTCTATTCTTGAGAAACATTGGATTGATATCAGTATGAATTTGTTTCTTGACTTACCAAAGATAGTAAGAGGTAATGATTATATATTTGTTTTTGTGGATAGATTTTCTATAATGGCACATTTTATACCTTGTAGAAAAATGTCAGATGCAATAAATATGGCAGATCTTTTCTTTAAGGAAATTGTTAGATTGCATGGATTACCGAGGAGTATTATCTTTGATCGAGACAGTAAATTTGTTGGATACTTTTGGAAGACCCTTTGGACAAAGTTTGGCACCGAGTTGAAATATAGTTCTATATTTCACCCACAGACCGATGGACAGATAGAAGTTGTGAATAGAAGCCTGGGTAATCTTTTGAGATGTTTAGTTGGAGAAACACCAAGTAATTGGGATTCTATGTTGGCACAAGTAGAGTTTGCATATAATAATTTAGTGAATAGGAGTACTAGAAAAACACCTTTTGAGATTGTAAATGGCATACAATTGAGAGGTATATCAAATTTGAGGGACATTGTTAATGAAGGAAAGAGAAGTGCTGAAGGAGAAAAGTTTGCTGAATATATGAAGACATTGCATGGAGATAATCAGAAATACAAAGACAAAGTTGATAGATCAACAAGACATAAGACTTTTGCAGTCGACGATGAAGTAATGGTTTATTAGAAGGAAGACATATTTCCTGTTGGAACATATGGGAAGTTGAAAATGAAGAAGTTTGGTCCTTGAAAGATTTTGAAGAGATTTGAAAGTGGAAATTCTTATGAGATTGAGTTACCTGATGACATGGATATATCACCTATTTTCAATATTGCTGGTTTATATGAGTACCATGAGTTAGATGAAGCAACAACAATACCGAATGATTATCCTAAGAAATAGATAGAAGAAGTTGAGAAGATTTTGGAGCAAAGATTTGGTAAAAGTACAAGAGGAAAATAGTATATGGAATATCTAGTAAAGTGGAATAATAGACCGATTGATGATAGTTCATGGATTTCACAATCTAAGTTGGATTCAGCTCGAATTATACCTATTTCATGATTCGGAGAATCATTTTCAAATAACCCCAGGTGTTTGATGCATGAGCATCTTGGGTCCTTGGCAATCCTATGTCACTAAAAACATGTTTGTATTTTCTTGTGTTACTCAGTTCCTTCTTTGAATGAGTTGGTTCAATGTTTCTTGGTTTTCTTTGTTTATCGGGGTTGGTCAGTTATCTCTTTGGCGCTCGGTGATGCTTGTCTGGCACTCGGTTATCCTTGCTTACCGAGTTGTTTATTTTAGTTTCTTGTTGAGACTGACTCTTGTAATTAATTATGGTCACAAATTTAATGATGGTATCTATTATTGGGAAGCGTGTGGACCTAGATCTGGTCATTCCTTCTGTTGAGGGTGGATCTAAAGGCTGACTTATTCGGTAGCCTCTTGTATATAATGTAATCTTTATTTGTAGTTTTAGGACATCAATTAGGACATCAGAGATAAAAGATAGGAGATAGAAGATTATTCAAATCCTCACATGTTGGAGGAATTTTGTACTTGAATTGTAATATTTGGCTTAAACCAGGAAGGCCTTACATCGTGGCATGTATGAATCAATTGAAGTAAATATATGAAAGATATTTGCACTCTCGCTCTCTCTCACTTGTGTGTTTTTTGCTTCTGCGTGTGATCTCTGCAAGGTGGATCTAGTTAAGGTGTGCCTTTGGCCCCTCTCCCCATCCTTCCTTACGTTACTTGGGAGTTACAAGTTGGTGTAAAAAGGGTAAAATAATAGTAATTTTAAGAAACATAATCTAACTTTAGGTGTCTTGTTGAATAGCTTATTGTATGAAGTGTAAGAATTGTACAGTTGTTTCTTGCATTATGATTGCCTTTTTGAAAGTCTTTCTATGCTTAATCTGAGTTCATTTGCATTAAGTTGTAATAAGATAGGATTTATATCATGATTACTTATATGAATATTAATCATGTTTAGAGTAGGAATGGTCAACATTTTGTTAGCTAATTATTTGCTACTTATCTCTGATGAATAGTTTAGTACTTTCTAACTTCTAGGAGTAAGTCAAATCTAAGGGGGGAGAATGCAATACCCCTCTAAACCCTAACATGTCCTTGATATGATTTTTAGAATGTAGGAAATGTTGTAGGAACCTTTATGCTTATTTTGATGATGTAAATATGAATCTATCTAAGGTGCTTGTCTAATCCATTATGTTCTAACCATAATCTAGTTTGATAATAATAGAAATATCAATACTTTTAGTTACTTATTTCATATGTGCTCACCTTTACTTATATATTGATAGTATTCTAGGACCTTACATGTTAGGAAACTTACTTGACAAACATATATGCCTACTATATGAGTGTTCTCATTATCAATGATTGTGATACTTTGATAATTACATCATGATTGATATATGCATATTATGTTCTTATTACTACTCAAGAATATGTTTTCACCACCCTTAATGGTTTTTGATTATGTATATTTAAACTAAATTATGATCATATGATGATTATGCTCTTCATATACTTTAGATTTATATGTTATCATGATTATTTCCATCTATTCTTATATTTAATCATTTCTTCAGTTGTAGATTTTAATTATGAGACTAACCTTGATCTTGTGATGGTTTATGTTATGGATTTAATCTAACCCTTATTCTATACTTGATTCATAATGTCTTTGGATGCTTACATATGTTCTTGTATATATGATATACTTGTATGGCTAGGGGTGAAGTCGTAGCTACTCACCTAGTGAGATCCACACAATGTCTCAACCCCTATCATTTTTTGTGTTGTCTTATGTATATGTGGTTGGCATTTGATGATGATGTTGTTAACTTTGATCATGAAAATATATTGTGGTGTTGTAATTTCTAGAAAATTAATTCATTAGAGGCATCAGATTAGTTTTACTAGTGGAATTGAAGATCAAAGTAATGAAATGTCTAAGTGTTCAGTTAACCAGACGATGTGCAATGTATAGTCAATTAGATCTGGAATAGAAAATTGAGTTAAGATGCACGGTCATAGAATTAACATCTACAGAGATGTATCTATCTATTCCTATGATCACATCAGTTATCTTGATGTATTCTGAGAGTTATTAAAGATTGAAGTGAAACTGTCAGGTAGAATAGTGAGCTGGTGGACACAGTTTATTAGATCAGTGTTGCGGTCAAATCTTAGTGGTTGACCAACATATTTTGGAATTTAAAATTTTTGGGACGACATCAAGGATGTTTAATTTTTTTTTTGGTGCACTCGCTCACACGGTCAAGTTGGATCTAAGGGCCGACTTGTAAAATATTTTTAGGGTTCCAGGACCGACCTAGAACAAGTATATTAATGATTGTTGTGGTGATGTTAAAAGAGTTGCAATGGTATGTGATGATTGTGGAAGGTAGTACAAAGATAGTAAAATATTCAAAGCAACACAATTGATCAAAAATACATTGGATCTATTATGCATTGAGTGCAAATATCAGGTCAATCTTTCTTTGTTAATTCTAATAGATTGGCAAGCTAAATCCTCTCACAAGGTCACTCATAACATGGTGAGAAGGATCTCTAACAGGATCTGATGGATAAATACTTTAACATGGTGACTCATTAGCTTGAGTTTGAAATCTCTTAATAGAGTAGACTTTGATAGGTCTATAGAGATCTTAACCGAGTCTCAAATACTCTTAACCGGGTATAACCCCAAAAGGGTTGTTGTAATTGGTCCTAACATGCTAGATTTGTGAGTGCACTAGTGAAATATTGTGGGTATCATCCCCATATATGGTTTTCTCCCTCTAATAAGGGTTTCCATTGGAAAAATATTTTTGTCAAGAATTAAATTATGTGAATAATTTATGTGTTATGTTTATAATTAATATTTACATTTTTATGTTGGATAATTAGAAAAATAATCGCTAAAAGTTTCAGATTTGTGGTTGCACTAATTAACCCCCCCCCCCCCCCCCCCCCCCCCCCCCCCCCCTCCCCTAGTGTCTTATAATACTAACAATTAGTATTAGAGCCTTGTTCCCTTGGAGAAGCCTAACAACTTGGGTAGATCCTTAAAGGGAAATATGGAGGGTTTGAGATACAAAAGACAACTAGAGGAAGCTAAAAGGATTATCAAAGAACTAAAAGATCAGTTGAAGAAATCTTTGGCCAAGCAAAAAGAGCTTGTTGAACAACTAAATGAGACTCAAGACTACATTAAGAAATTTTCTAAGAAAAGTGGATCTAAGGAATTTGAAGCATCCCTAGAAGCCTTGTTTCAATATAATGAACAACTACACCAGGATAAAAAGAATATCAAAAGAGAGATTGAAGCTCAATCCAGAATGTGTGAAGAGATGGAAGCAAGGAGAAATGTTGAAGATGACCTAAAAGTTAAGGACCATGCCTTGAAGGATAAGGGGCATGAAAATTTCAAGTCGCAACAAGAGGTAGGTACCTTGCATGCATATCTTCATGAGACTAGAGAGGAACTGGAAGATCTAAGAGGAGATATCAACAATCTAATGATGAGCAATGAGTTTGAAAAGAGAGAATGAGAGTCTGAGAAATGAGAATGAGAAAGTAAAAGGAGAATTGAAGAAATAAAATGATCTACTTGTTGGGATTATGGAAAGGTGAGTTACTAAGAGGGGAGGGTGAATCAATAACCCTAAAAACTTTTGAATTGATTCCTTAAGACAATGTATTTCATTAACCAACTGACATGTTATCTTTTCCATCTATTCATAGCATTACTAAAAATAAGAAATGCTTTCTAATCTAGCATGTAAACATCCATGAAACTTCATGCACAATACACAAGTATTTTGGTATCGCAGAAACCCTTGTAAGAAGGTAAAAATTGTGGTGGAGGTGACACCCACAAAGCTTCACTAACTGCAGTAATAAAGTTTATTGGTTAAGGCTATAATGTTGATCACTTCTGATGATCTTACCCTATTAGGAGTAAAAATAAAGACCTGTAAGGAACTACCTAGCTAGAGGATTTAAGCAACACTGTTAAGTGTGCACTTCGTTAAGAGATTTACAAAAAAGACTTGTTAGGTCTACTCTATTAGGAGATTTAAGTATGCCATAATTGTTAGAAAGTAACAATAGATTTGATCTATATGTAGCAACTTACTTTGCCCAATTTCATATCTGATAAGTACTTAACTGTTATCACCTTGCTATGATAGATATCTTCTCTAAATTTTTCTCGATAGTCTTTTGATGTGCTTCTGGATATAAACCTTGAATGTTCTATCAAAACCTTAATTTCATAACCTTGTCTGATCTTCAAATGTCTCATGTAGGCGGCTACTCTCTCACTCTCTCTCTAAACCTAAAAATGTTAGAGATGCACTTGAAAATGAGGAATGGATAAAGCCATGAATGAAGAAATTGAACAAATAGAGAAAAAAAAAACATGGACATTGGTTCCGAGATCAAGTGATAAAAATGTAATTGAACCAAATGGATATTCAGAAACAAGCTGAATGAGAATGGTGAAGTCACTAGGAGTAAAGAAAGACTTTTTTGTAAAGGATATGCACAAGAAGAAGGTATTGATTATGGTGAGAATTTTGCACCAGTTGCTAGACTTGAAGGAGTTAGAATACTACTTGCATATGCTGCACACAAAGGATTCAAAGTATATCAAATGGATGTTAAATCAACATTTTTGAATGGAATACTTGAGGAAGAGGTTTCTAATAAACAACCTAAAGATTTTGTTGATCCAAATAAGCATAACATGGTATGTAGATTGCACAAAGCACTGTATGGACTGAAACAAGTATTGAGAGCAAAGAAAAAAAAAATTCATGCTTATCTTATTAGTATTGGATTTGTGAGGACTTGTGACAATAGCAATTTATATTTGAAAGGATAAAATGATGACAATATTCTTATTGCTGAAATTTTGTTGATGATATTATATTTGGAGGACATGATAACATTTTCAAAGCATTTTCTACTGAAATGAGAAAGGAATTTGAGATGTAAATGTTTAGAGAGATTAAATTCTTTTTAGTTCTATAAATTCTACAACAAAATTAAGGGATATTCATAACACAATCAAAGTATATCAAAGAAGTGTTGAAGACTTTTGGTATGGAAGATTCAAAACCAATAGGTACACCGATGGTCATAGGATGTAAATTGACAAAAGATGATTAGTCAACTAAGGTAAATCATACATTATATAGATCAATGATTGGAAAACTAATTGATGTTGTGCATAGTAGACTAGATATTGCACATGTTGTTGGGATTGTAGCAAGATTTTCTGTTAATCATAAGGAATCACATATGATTGTTGTTAAGAGGATTTTGAGATACTTGAAGAACACTGAAATTATGGTTTATGGTATAAGAAACAAGGCAATTTTGAACTACAATTTTACACCGACATAGATTGGGCTGGAAATATAGATGACCGGAAGAGTACAACCGGTGGAGCATTATTTTTGGGAGAAAGGTGAGTTACTTGGATAAGTAAGAAATAAACATGTATTTATTAGTCTACTAATGAAGTAGAATATGTTGTTATTGCTGCTAACTATTCAAATATTACATGGATAAAATAATTGTTGAAATGCATGAATGAGGAGATCACCGATCTAGTGATTATATATTGTGACAACACAAGTGTTATAAAAATTTCCAAGAATCTGGTGATGCATTCAAAGACAAAGCATATATCTATTAAGTATCACTATTTGAGGGAACAAGTAGAAGAAAAGTAAGTGAAACTGGAGTTTGTGAAATATAAGGAACAACTTGCAGACATATTTACTAAACCCTTACTAAAGGATACATTTGAGTACTTGAGGACTAGAAAATAAAATAATGTAGATGCAAAATTGTTTACACTTTAGGTTTTCTAAGGTTGTGAAAGCTAGAACATGGAAATTGTATATTTGTACATTAATGTACATGATCTGAACCGAACAATAGAGATATTTTTGGCTATTGGAGAGTTATTTATTCTTTTTGGCATTATTGTCAAAGGGAGAGAAAGATTCAATGAAATATCAGTTAGAGAAGAACACAAAGAAATGAGAAAAAGTATAAAAGCTATCTAGTGGGAGAGAAGTATCACAAAGGAAGAAGAAGACCAAATCCGTTGGGAGAGTATGTTGAAATGTTAAAATGCTATGTAGTGATTAAACATATTAAACGATCAAGCTAGGGAGAGATTACTGAGCTACAACATTTACTGATAGAGTTGTAGTACATATGTTTGGTATTCTATGGCATATTTCATATTGTGTTGCCATCAATTCCAAAGGGAGAGATTGATAATCTAAAATGGATTGAATAACCTGATGAAATGAAAGGACTAAATGAAAGACAGTGATTAGAGATCACCGAGCTATTAAAGTGATATATAAGGCAATTAAATCAGTCATTATGTTGTCATTGATGTCAACTAGTTTTGACTATACTTATCATGATAGCTACAAACATCTGAAGAAGAAATAAGGTAAAGGAAAGAGATATCTACATGAAGAAGAGATGAATATGGAGATATGGCTAAGGTATACATTGGATAAGTTATTTATGAGTCTATGACATCATTTTATTGACTTGATTGTACTACATGAATTTGTTATGCATTGAAGATTAGAATTGAATAAGTTAATGTGGTCGGTAATTGAAGATGCTTGTATACACTGAGCCAGTGTAGTGTATATCGAGTATCAATAATAACCGAGTTAGTATTCACCGACACATTTCTATATTAAACAAGTGAGAGAAAATAATTAAATGTTATAACAGTCGACTAAATTGATGAGTTGGCAAATTGCATATGATTATGAGGTAAAAGATAAAGTTAGTTATGAGGATCTAACAATTGACAAAATTTAGAGATGATCAAATGGAAGAGATTGAAATGTGTTATTGACACATATTCCGAGGAAGCTTGAAGTAGAAAAATGGATGATGAAGATTAAGAAGAAAAATCTAATGGATGAGATGAAAAAAATTTATGACATCTATGTAAAGAGACATGAGATTCATTATTGAAGAAGGAGCTAATTGAATCTATAGAAGAAATCACGTGGAAGGAAGTTTCATGCACCACTGATCAAATTTGTTATAGATAGAACTGAGAAGAACTACATGCATAACTGAGCGTCAAAGTATTATTGACCGAGTTGAATATGATGAAGGATTGAAGTAATTATTGATCAAAGGAGGTATTGTGAGCTTAGCTTAGATCTGAAAATATGCAATTTTAGTTTTATTTGAATCAGATCACTACTATATCACGTTAACCATTGTTACATCTAAATCTCTTAACCGAGTGGACTTAACAGTCTTATTTGTATTTCAATATGACATTCAATAAATGATGATGGTTTTCTTTTTGACCCCATAGTGAATGCTGGTCAAAAGTTAATAGGTAGTGATAAATCCTCTAACCAGGTCACACCTTACAGTGTGCATTGTAACCTTTAACAGGGTTGGCTCCTAACCGAGCTCACTTCAAATGAGTGAAATATTTTGGGTTACCAGTCCTAGGTGGTTTTTCCCTTAGCAAGGTTTCCATGTTAAAATCCATGTGTTATGTATTATTTGATGTGATTGAATTGATAGTTTACTTTACACATTTCATATTTTGGATTAATCGGTAAACATAGTATTGAATTTAATGGTATTTGGTAAATGAACATAAAGATTGTTATTACAATCTTACCGAGTTGGTTATTTGTTGAAAAAGTTTCAATATATACATCTAGGAGTTTGGGATTGTAGGATAACTATAATTAATTGATTCACCCCCCCCTCTCAGTTATCTAACAATCTTAGGGTGAGTTAGACTCCTTGACTCCTTTATATTTTTACCTAACTCATCTAGCAATTGATTCTTATTTACAACAACCTTAAATTTACCTTGTTCATCTTCTTCTTTAGAGTCTACATCATCTTTATCTCTTATCATCCTTCTCCTCTTCTTAGGTTACTCAGTGGTGACTTGGGTACCTCTTTTCTTTTTATGATACGTCTTTGTGGGAGTTGGCCTTGTGATTTTTACTATTCCTTTCTTTAGGGCCAAAGAAGAAGTCATGGAGGATATTTTCCTTTCTCTTGTAGGCATCTCTACTTGTTTCCTCTTCTCTATGGCCTTTATCAATGCAGCTTGAATGTCCAAGTATCTAACTCAGTTTCTTCCTCATGTTCACTGTTCCCAATCAAAAGTTGTTCCTTGGTTACTTCTTCAACTGGCTTAGCTGTTGATTCTTCTTCTTCTTCATCATCTCCAAATTGTTTTTCTAGTGTTTCCATCATGTTTTTATATTTTTTTCTTACTTTTACTCTGACTAGATCTATCTTTATCCTTAACTTGGCTTCTTCATACATTCCTAACCTAGTAGCTTTTCGATCTTTGGGCTCGGCCAGAAGTTCCTTAATTGACCTAGAGGCTCCATCAATATCCAGTTTATAGTCCATTGGAGGTAACCAAGCAGTCCTTGGATCAAATTCCTTGATTAGAGTGGTGTCAGTATCCACTAGAAAGCATATATCTTCTTTGTATTTTTCAACTATCTATCTTGGAACCCTTCTCCTTTTATGCATTCTATCCTTAAATTGTCCAAAGTAATCATCCATAACAATGACAAAAGTTTGACCTAGATTCTAAATAAATTCACTTATTTGTATAATCACTGGTCAGGTTGACATCCCAGTAAACATTACCAACATAAAGGAAATAGTTTTGTAAGTAGAAAAATATATAGATCAGTAGAGAACCAAAATTACAGGTGGGTAAGTGCACAAAGATGGGGGACCACAAAGGGGGTATAAGATGCCACTTTTTTTTTTTTTTTTTTCTGAAATCACAAAACTCTGAACTTCAACGAGAAATTGAAGATAGTTAGACTTAAAATTTTAAGATGTGACAAGAACAAGAGTTGTAATACTCCGAATCTAGTTTCTAAACTACTATTTAAAAAAAAAAATGGTGCAGATTAAGGACCTCAAAAAGGGGGAGCACAAAAATTGGTCTTTTTTTTTGTGAAAAAACATAACATAGTGTCTGGTATTCTCCCCCTGAAATGTGAACTTTTTTTTTGAATTTTTTTAATCACTCCAGTGAGAAGTTAGCTAACACCATGTAGTTTATCCCAGATTTTCTACTAGTTTTTTGATGAATGTATATTTTTCTATGAATTTACAAAATGCACACATCTTGAAAATGTGAAATTTCTGTGTGCTCCCCTAGAAATCATTGAAAACTAATTGATTTTTTTTTATTTTTTTTAAAAGTGTGTAGAATGGAGTCTAGTTTCTAAAAAAGTAACTTGTTACAAAATTTGACAAACGAGGTAAAATCTATGCTCGAAATACTACACGTTGATTTTTGAGAAAAAACAAACATACATACAAAAGAAATTAGAGATCAAAAGCTTAACATAATCAGAATTCAAAATAAATTATATGGTTAGATAGCTAACAGAGAGATCTACAATATCACATTGTCTAATTTTGACGTTATTGAACCACAAGTAAACTTGACGAGGAGCACACAAGAAAAGATGTGGATTTTTTGTAAGTCTACTGGAAAACACGTCTTAGGCTTATTTGAATCCTCCAAGCCTTTGGGTTGGATCTCCAAAGAAAATCCAAGCCTTAGGCTTGGTGCATTCCAATGCATTACAAAGCACACTAGCGCTATTCAAATTTATCACTTCCATAAGGCGTGCACCCTATTTAAGTCATAGATTTAAATAGTGATGAGAAAATAGTTAAAGCGAGAGGATGTGTGAGAGAGAGAGAGAGAGTGTGTGTGTGTGTGTGCACCTCTCTCTCTCTCTCTCACACAAACCTCTCTCTCTCTCTCATACACACACATACGCCCTCTCCCACCTTCCCACCCTTTATATTTTCCCTTATTACCCTCTTTCCCCCCTTTCTCACACACACACACACATATTCTCTCTCCTACCTTCCTACTTTTATATTACCCCTCTCTCTCTCTCTCCACTTTTTTATTTCTTGTAAAGGGTGCATGTGCTATAGTGTGCTAGCACTATGCAAGAATTTGCATGTTACGCTTTTCTAATTTTTCACCACTTTTTTGTTTCTTGCAAAGGGTGCACACACTATGCAAGACTTTACATGTTACGCTTTTCTATTTTTTTCACCATTTTTTGTTTCTTACAAAGGGTGCACATGCTATAGCGTGCTAGTGCTATGCAAGACTTTGCATGTTACACTTTTCTAATTTTTTCATAGGGTGCATGCATGCTAAATTTTTGTATAGGGCACATGCGCTATGCTTTGAATTACCCAAGCCTAAGGCTTGGGAAACCCAAGCCATAGTGCGTGCACCCTATAGAGTGCATGTGCTTTAGTGCATACACACTATGGACATTTGGGGGCCAAAAAGGAAAGTGTCACCTTTTTGGTCCCCCATCTTTGTACATATACCCACGTGTTTGTCTTTACTACATGAATGGTTCTCATTTTCTCATCTGGTTGTTTCAGTAGAAGCTTGGCTAGGTCTAATTGTAGACCTTTCTTAACAATCTTATATACAATATCTATAGCTCCACAAGGTACATTGTTTGGCCTGCTAGATTGAAATATCTTGTAGCCAATGTCATAGGCTCCAAACCTTGTTTTCAGTCCAATGATGGTAGTGACTCTCATTCCTCTGCCATCCCATTCATCTCTTGTGAGATTCTTAGTATCTATCCTTGGTGCATTCCTTATGGCCTTAGCTTTGTCGGCAGTGGGGTAACTAGTAACCACATGAATGATATCCTTGGATAGTTTCACCGATTCATCCAACCACATTTTATCTTCATGCACTTGGCTAAGAAAAACCCTAATCTATTAAGTTTTGAACTCTCTTAGGAAGTATAGGGCATTGATCAATCCTTTCACTTTCAAGTGTTTATGCTCATCCTTGACCTTTCTATTCACTTGAAGCTCAAAATATTTGATATCACTAATTTTACAGTGGATATATGCACATATGTCTTGCACCAACAAAACCCTAGGTAGTATACTGGAAAATGTACTCGCTTGATCAATCTGTGAAGCAATTTTAGGGTGCAACTTGTATTTGGGTTCCTCATAAGTTGCAGACTTAATCAATGTGATCTTCTTGTCACTCTTAGACTTTAATTTCATAGCCTTGGATGAAGATACCATCATTTTCTCAATTTTAGGACTTCACAAACTCTCAGTAAAACTACTCGGTAGCTTGAAACTTACTTAAAGTAGTGATGAACTCG